>APFE030680954.1:110764-121485 GCA_000404065.3 Pinus taeda
GTGATCAGTGCTTATCAGACGAGGCACTTTCCATCTGTTTGTTGATTGGTATATTTAGTGTACTTTTTAATTTTTAGGTACCTGAGTGCTATCATTTTTATGACTTTAAAGAATATCACATTAACATTTATTTGATAAAACTTAATGGTTAGTGTGGCTACATTTGGCCCTCCTCGTCACTCCAGACGACTATTAGGACTTCCTCCACTCATTGTGGAAGATCCGTCGAGTTCCACTGAATCAGATTCCTCATCTTCAAGGAATCGGTTTCCTAAATCTCACACGAGATTTGTGTGGATGACCGACGATTCAAGTTTACCAGAGGATTTCTTCACAAAAGGATTTCTTCCTCACTTTAACACTTCGCTCACAAATCCGTCGAACCCTATCATGGTTCCCATGGTACATGTACTTCCTTCTTTAGTAGGTGGAACTTTCCAATCTATCCAGTCGATGACTCATGGGTCATAAAATTTTGTGGACACTTTTGGTCCCCCACCACTTCTCCAGTCAACAATCTCCACAACACCTGTATTGGTGAATCCCGCTATCCTTTTTTTCCTAGGTACAACCACTCACATGACACCCTCTATGAGTGGAACCCAGCAGATTCTAGGTTCCACCCCTATGGTTCCACGCTACATACCTTCGACAAGTGCCACATATAGTGCTCCTTATAACACTCAATGTGGCACTATGGGATCGGTTCCCGTTTACCAACAATATGGTTGGCTGCCAATGTACAGTTCAAACCCCCAAACTCAAATACTTGGGGGGTTCCCAATATGCACATGCCAATAGGGAATGTAACAATTCCCCCTTTGTTCTTAGGCATGCATGGTCAGTCGCTCATTGACATGAATGTCCCCTCTGTCAATCAAGGCCAAATGGTCAGTTCTGTGTTGGGCGGGAATCCACAAGGGATTCCCAACCGATCCATGGGGGCATCCTACTCATAGACTCAAATGATTCAAGGGGGCACCACTTATACTGGGGGCAATTTCATACCCCAATATCAAAATCCTCATGGAAATCCACTCTACAACACCATACCGCAAAGCAACTACTACACCACGCATCCCATGTACACTATGGGAAACCAAATGATGGGAGGAGCACAGATCTCCTCGGTTCATCCGTCATCACCATGGTTCGAGTCGGGGTCACCTAACTCTCTACCTTTTTTGGCAACGTTGGATATTCTCAACTTATACAAGCTGACAAATGACCCCATCTACCACAACTTAAAATGGTTGCCGATCCCGCACAAAATACCAACGAACATCCGAAAGTTCGATGGAAAACAAGGGGAGGATCCGAGCACCCATATCACCACCTACCATCTCTGGTGTGTTTCTAACTCTATGGTGGATGATAGTGTCCGGTTACATATTTTTCCCCGCACCCTTACTGGAAATGCAGCGAAATGGTATATTGAGTTACCACGTGTGTCAGTCAATACCTTTGATGCTTTAGCGATGGAGTTCCTAAAGAACTTTCACTTACCTATCTGTTATGAGACTGGGATGGAGCTCCTTACTTCATTTCATCAGGATACTACCACCCACATCTTTAATCATATTCATGAATGAGATGTAGGCGGAGGTTAGTCAAAGCTCCCATCCTTGATTTTCTCTTAACAAATTGGTTCTGTAAGTCCTTACTCCCACAAATGGCTAGAGATGTCACTCTATGTGGTGCGGTCACAGAAGACCAATCCATACGTCGTGCACAACACTTAGATTTGATATATTCACAGTCTAGCACTTTTTATGACATAATCTCCAATGCTCCTGGGAACCCCAATTCCTCCGCCACTCAGCTCCTTGAAGTGCATGCCGACAAGATTGTCAGCGCAACCTATAGGGATACTATAAAACAACTCAGTGGTTCCATTGCCAAGCTGGTAGTGGACCCCTCTACCAAAGCGACTACTCTTCGTGCCACTACAATAAACTCTATGCAGTCTACACAAAAATCCGGTGGCAAGAACAAGAAGAATAAGAACAAGACCGCTCCTTCTGAAAAGCAGTCATCCAAGCATCCCAACCCAAAATAGAAGGCTATTGCATCTACTGATGAGGACAAGGATAAAGGCACCAGATATCCATGCAAAATCTATGCTAAAGACCAGACAACTTGGCATTGTTCGCAAGTTCAGGAATTTACAGACTACCTTGCTAAAAGGGATTCTTGTAAAGCACCTACTATCCTTAGAAATCCTTTTCCTACTCAACAGCAGAAAAATCTCATTGCCAACCAACCACAACCCCCGCAAGGGGGCAACAATGTTTCATAACATCCTTCAACTGATGAAGGATATTCTACCGTTTACACATTTGAAACGGTAGAAGTTGCCACAAGAGCCAAATATTATGGAGCTCCTGTCACTCCTGCAGTAGAACCATCCTCAAGTCAAAACCCATCACTACCCAACGATCTGCATATCAAAAGGCTGGTTGAGGACTTTGTAATTTGACCCCCCAAGGTAGCACTTCAATGCAAATGTACAATACATCTACACGTGCTACCCAACACTACAATATCGTAGAGGATTTGGTGCAAGCGCCATCGCTTATGTCAGTGCTCGAAGTATTACAAACATGCCCCAACCAACGGAAAGCTTTGCTTTTGGCTATCAGAGGTATTGACCCTATGGATTCCATGCTTTCTATTTTTGACATGGACAAGTGTAAACCTCCCCTTTCCCACCAGCTTTCATTTCAAGTGCATATCATTTCAAAAGGTAAAGGTATACACAGAACTGTCATCGACAAAGGTGCTTCAACCTGCGTCATGCTGGTTTCATGTTGGCTTGCCCTGGGTTATCCAACCCTAACAGCACTGTTAAACTCCCTGAAAGCTTTTGATGGCCACACCTTTATCCCAAAAGGGTACCTCGCCAGTTTCCCCATCACTTTGTCTGAGGAAACCGTAACGGTGGACATAGAAATCATAGACAGAAAACTCAACTATAATCTCTTGCTAGGTCGTAGTTGCACATATGCCATGACAACCATCATATCTACTATCTTTCACATCATCCAATTCCCTTTGGATGGATAGGTAGTTACAATATATCAGTTGTCTTTCTGCACCCCTGATTATTCACCATTACCAAGTGGCTCTGTACCCCTAGTGGGAGGTGGAACTGACTCTTATGTCAGTTTAGGTACTGGTCTACTGAAGGTTTCTTCCCTCATGGGTTGTTTTCCTCTTCAGCTGCCCAAGGTTTCACAGACAGTCAACATGCTTTCATCTATTCCTCATGAACTGACCGATCCATGGATCCTGCCGACTCCTTCAAACGTTGACATGTTCAGAGACAAAATGCCGCTGTCACTAGCTAAATCAGCCAACCAAGCCATTCAATCCGCATCTCCAGTCATGTTGGTTATGGTCAATAGTACCACGTCCCTTCCCATAACTTCTCCTCCTTTAGATCCATTCAATCAACTCCTTCCTACGGACGAAGTTGTTCAGGAAATCATGAGTTTTGGAGAGCAACATTGGGAGGATTGGCACCATTGTGTCCCAATATCTGATTCGGACATGATGAGTTTTAAAAACCTGTCCCCTGACATACCAGAAATTGTTTCCTCACCATACGAGATAATCCAAAATTTGGATGCGGAAGGAAGCATGGGCAACAGTTCCAGAACATTTCCCACAGATATTTCAGTCATGACAGGCATCGTGGAAAACATCGAGATGCGAGCAAATTGCAGTCTTGAGGAAATTGTGAGCTCCACCTACCTATATAAGGAATTCCACGATGAATTTGTTTGGTATCATGAGGAAATGCCTGACTTTAATCCGTCATTTATCGCACATGAGATCCAACTTTACAACGAAGCAAAACAAAATGGGTGGCCAATCCCTTCACTAGAAATAGTCGTTGAACCTATGCCCAGCACTATGGCCAAAGAAGAATTCTTACTATACCTTAAACAGATGGATAAAACCCGTTGAGAGGCCAACTTGGCACTCAAGGCTCTCAACCGCCAGGTATAATCCCTATTTGGAAAAGAGCTTAAGTTTCCTCCTTACCAAGAGGGCGACCTTGTGTTGCTCTATCATCCAAAAGATGACCTCTTGGAGGCATGCACACTTCAACCCAAAAGGCTAGGTCCCTATGTCGTAACGAAAGTCCTCCCCGCAGGGGCATATGAACTACAGGACCAGGAAGGGATCTCACTTAACGAGCCCACATATGGGCTCTATCTAAAAAAGTATTATGCCTAGTATTGCAGTGGGCATGTGATTTGTAATTTTATGTATTCATAAGTTTTAATTACCTTTTTTGATGTTATTGGATTGCTTTGTTATTTATTGGAGTACTTGTCTCATGCATTCTTCTCGCAATGCAGATGTCGTTGTTCCCCTTAGCATACGTAGGATACGTGGTTGGTGCCAATTGTCACACACAGCACATTGCATCAGCTGCTTGAGTTATCTACACACCCGAGATGGAACTATTTTGCTCCAAGGGGTCTTTCTTGGTACCGCCACCAACAATATTGCCGAGTACATGTCCATTGTTTCGCTTCTCATGGAAGCGTCATCAAGGGGCATCTCCAATCTGTTGGTCAAGTTAGACTCCCAGTTAGTCATTATGCAATTTACAAACCATTATCACGTTCATAATCCAGCCTTGTTACGTAACTATCTAAGAGTGCGACTCTTGGAACGTTGATTTGAAATCATCACATATGAGCATGTTCCTCAAGAATTAAATACAGTCACTAATTCGTTAGCTAACTATGTATTGGATTGGAATTTCTCTCATTCTTTATAGCAGCATGCATGAGAAGTAAAACATTTACTAAAGTTAAAAATTTGTTGCAAAAAACTTTTAAAAACACATTTACACCACCAAAATACCAAAAATATCTATATATATATATAGATTGAAATCCAGTTTTTTACATCAAAATATTCCAAAACTTAGATGATTTAAGTACAAAATGGCTCAAATCCTAGCTATAAGCACTCATATGGCTACACCAGAACACCTGCTAAAAAGAGTCGATTGCTCTAGAAAAGCTAAAACCGCTCTAGCTACCCTCCAAAGAGGAACCAGAAAATGCTCAGGTACACCAACGGTGTGCCACTGTTATGAGTGGGAATCTCCCTCGTAGGAAGTGGGCGGACACCCATAGTTAAACCCTCTCGGTTCCTCAGAACCTCATGGAGACTGTAAGAATTGCCCCCTCCAGCAAGTAGTTGGCCACCTCGTCGCACATGGCGAGGTTTGCTTGCAGGTCAAACTAGCGCCGCATCTGTGCTAAGCATAAAAGCTTCATGTCAATTCTTATTTCACCATTAAAAAACATTACATATACATTCAAAAGCACAAAAATACTTAAGTACTGTCAAAATTATTCTCACCTTAAGGACCCCAGTTGGTCTAGGGCAGTGGCATCAAGTCTGGGTCACCGGTAAATTCCATGCCTTCATAGGCATAGTCATCAAAAATCACAATTTGGCTACGGAGCCAATGGAAGAAGTCTTCATCAAAAAAGTGTTAGATCAGTCCTCCTCCTGTGTGAGGATCGAGTGATGACTCGCGACCCTACCTTGGCTCCCTCGGATCAAAGGGACCTAAGCTCATCCGTGGGTGCATGATAGGTACCCTCTCAAGGAAAAATGAGACTATGATAGTACCGTACCCAAAACTATGTTGGGTACAGGTCTTGCATGTTGTTAATTCTGCCTTCAACTGGCGAAGCATTGCTTCACACGAGTTGAACATCTGTGGCTGGACAGAGTCAACCGCAAGCAACAGTTGGACCTTTGTCACTACGTGGGGACTTTTTGACCCCACCAACCACACAATCAACCATAAAACTGCCCTCATAGACTGAGATCGAAACCTCTCTATGGGGACTCTGTTGCTAACTAGTCCACTCTAAGGGATGCAGTAGGTCTGTACCAACTTTGAAGTAAATCGTGGATCTGGCCTGCCACCGGTAAGTTTTGCTTGTACCCCATGGCACGACAAACCAGTCAAAAATAAAATGTCATCCCAATCAATCGCCAACACCTGATCTCCAATCCTAAACACTTGCTCGTGTTCATCCTAGTGTTGGATGATGCATCTCAATAAATCCTCCTATCCTTTCATCGGCTCTAGCTTTGCATACTTCAATAAACCACAGCAGCACAATGCAAGTATGCATGCTGGACCATTTCGCATCAACAATACCTCATTGTCATGGGCCCATTCTCTCCATAGGTGAGTCATTTCAGCCTGAAATCTACACAAAATAACCATAAAAACAGTTAAAAATGGGGAAAAACACTTAAGGAATCCATGCATAAGGTTTTTAACTGTGCCCTACAACCCTAACGCTACCCCTAGTGCTACACAGGGAGGATTAACACCCTCCAGTGGCTCGTACAGAGCGTTTAACGCTCCCTACTGGCCATCTAGAGGGCGTTAATGCACAAATAAGGCTCTAGGTCACCTCAGATCTGGAAAATTCCACCCATAAAACTATCAAGAAAGGTCAAGTAATGCATAGAGCAAGGTTTTACCTTTCACTTGGGACTGACGACACGTCAAATGGTCGCCCGGATCTCCTGCAATGATCCGTGGAAAATCTGCTCCTCTTTAGCTCTAGAATGCTCTCACAAAATTCAAAATAGTGAAAATGATGCATGTGAAAACTCCAAGCATCTCCTTATATAATTTTGGAGATATGATTTTCTGAAAATCATTAAAGAGGAAGTAGTCCATTCTCCATGATTTTTTATCATGCATGAACCCATATGATAGGAATTGCTGCTTTTTTATACTTTTTGCCATTGTTAATGAAAGTGCTTTTAGGAATGAAAAGCAATAAAAGCTACATGCAATTCTCAATAGAGAACTTTTTGAGATATTTTATTGCTCTTTAAAAAATATAAACATCTCCGAGTTTTTATCAATGAGCTCATTAAATATATGCAGCGATAGTTAGAGCACTTTTTGAGATATTTTATTGCTCTTTAAACAATAGAAACATCTCCGAGTTTTCATCATTGCACTCATTAAATTCATACAACGATGTTCTAAGAAACTCTTTTTTGATCTTTTTCTAGCTCATAAACTGAAAAAGGCCAAAGGAGCATTCTTTTTAAGTGTTTTTTTCTCACTCTTTAAACTAAAAAAAATCTTGAGCTTAGTCTTTTTGCTCGTTAAACTTGATGAAGATGACCTGAGCATTCTTTTAGGTACTTTTCTCGCTCGTTAAACTGAAAAATCCTGAGTTTTTGTTACCAGGCTCGTTAAAAATATATAGTAGCAGCAAGAGCACTTTCTTTTTTGGGACCATTTCTCACTCTTAAATCGAAAAATCCCTAAGTTTTTCCCCTCCTTCGAGCTCGTAAAACTATGAAGAAGGGATGAGTCATTATTTTCCCTCTTTTTCTCGCTCACTAAACTGAAAAAGATACCCTGAGTTTTCTTCATTTGACTCATTAAAAATTTTGACGAAGGTATTGAGTTTTTCGTCGCGCGACTCATTAAAAATTCATGACGAAAAATGAGTTTAGTCTGTCGCCTCATACTCATAAAAAATGAGGTCGACATCTATTGAAAATAGGTTTCTCTTTATCTGGGTTCAATAGATTAACTTACGGAAAAGTAACCGATATAGGTATACTATTAACCTTTTGTCGCACCCAGTCAACAACTATGAAAAAGGGACCACCATGGATTCTCTCTTTACGATATTTTCAAACTCTCTAAATATGAAAAGACCACTGAGTTGTCTAGTCTGGACTCTTTAAATTACACAAACAAGATATAGAGTCTTTCTTTTTATGATACTTTTCAGACTCTTAAAACATGAAAAAATTGACGAGTTTTCCTATCTGGACTCATTAAACTAATTAGTTAGGTCAAAGAGTCATTATTTTTTGGATCCTTTTCAGACTCTTTAAACATGAAAAGATCGATGAGTTTACCTGTCCGGACTCATTAAATTAATCAGACGGGGAAAGTGGAAAATACAACTATATTCCGTATTAGAAAGTGTGGTTTAGCAGCAGTCGTTCCCTTGAACATGGAACTCCCTCAGATAAACCTTCCTTTTGATGGCCTCTCAATATGAACCCTACCATTCTATGAGTTTTAGCCTATATACCCTGATGTAATTGTGTCTCTGTATCCTAGCACTTTATAGTGTTCATGAATCTAGTGTTGTCTGGTTAAAACCATTGTCATGCCTTCTATTGTTCAAGGGTTACCAATTTGTTTCCTCCATCAACCGATCAAACATATCCTTTCATCATGACCTCCATTTTTTAGACCCAAATTCCCAAAAGATTCCTCAAAAGACAAAATCATTCTTGTCTCGTTTCATGTCGATTGATGTAGGACACATCATTGCCTACCTTTCAACAGGTTTCTTCCTATCAACTTCAACACTCTATCTAGGAAGATAACCCAGAGACACATTCAGTGCCTTTGTACTTACAGACATTAGTGGCAGGTTACCTTGTGTTTGATTAGGGGTTCTCATTATTGGCTCCTAGTTAAGCGATTATGTGGGTGTTCGATGACAAAGAAATCTTTCACACTCGCCAGTTTGCACTGTGCATCTTGGAGACCATCACCATTATTGGTGGCCTTCCTCGCATCTATTAACGATCTCCATTATTAACTGGTAATCAAATGATTTCGTGCATGTTCGACATCAACACATATTTTTCACATGTATCGATCTATGTTGTTCGGTAAAGCGGAATTCAAGACCATGGGTAGAGGCTTGCATCATTCAGCCTTGTTTCCTCTCCCGAGCTATGGATATTGTTTTTTGAAGACAGTTGTTTCAGGATAATTCTATTATGACACTGGATCTACATTCTGCTTATCAGCAGATAGCCTTGTTATATCTCTTCAGAGAATATTACTCTGACATAGCTACTAAACATGGGAATGCCCGACTCTAGAACATGATTTTTATAGTTATATATATATATATATATATATATATATATTATATATATATTATTATTATATAAAATATATAATATAATATATTGTATGAGGTTTCCCTTGCCGCTTGAAGCTTCTCTCTCTCTAAAAATTTTGACAGAAAATTACAGTTTAAATAAAGTATTTTGGCCATCGTCTCTGCCTATGATCTCATACTCTAGGGGGCATCTATCATACAACAAAATGACCTCCTCATCAACTCAGAGGTGAAAGACATGATGACTGAAGCAAAGACCACAATTACAGGCCTTGATTCCACACTAATGTTGGTTGCACACTAAAAACCTGCTTTATAAAGCTTGTTACCAAGCCTAAAGGAGTGTTAGTGACACCATTAACTCATGTTACTAGTGAAGGGGCAGTGTTAGTGAAACTAAGAGATGTTTAAAGGTACAAGCCAACAAATTACCGCATAAATATCTAGATATTTATCCCTAGATTTTCTCAAGAAAAGCAAGGAAACATCTAAAAGCAATATATTTAGAGAATTTCCAATCTGAGGAAAGAAGGCAAATGGGAAAGATCTAAAAAGCAGAGAAATTTCATTTCTTTTTCCCTAGTGAACTCTAGGAGGAGCTTGGAAACCCTAACTCAATTGCTATATAAGCAAAGTGAGGGTTATTGTGAAAGAGGTCAGAGCATTTGAAAGGATAGCCCACTAAGCTATTGTGAATTGTCATACACTTGAAGAAGTGAACTGAGAGAGAGAGAGAGAGAGAGAGAGAGAGAGAGAAGAAGAAGAAGGGGCACGGGAAGGTTGATACAACAGATGGTTGTAATCACTCTTCCATTATAAATACAGAACTATAGTTGTGTTCTCTACTCCATAGTGTCGGTAACATTGTTCATTGAGTTATTCATTTCGATACTTGTCGAGTTGAGTAGTTTAAGTTGTATATAAATATATGTTCATTATGCATTCTTATATTAGTTTTCAATATTGTATGCTATGATTGTGTTTGCCTTTCCTTTGTGCAGGAATTGTCTTGGAGCTAGCTTTGAAGGAATTTTTCTTGGCCGCATAGCAATCTCCAAACAAATCTAGAAGGAGACTTGAGGTAATCCTTTTTTCATACTTTGTTAACTTATATTTGATAGATGAACATGTGTATAACTTGGTAGCTTTTGAAGATAATATTATAGTCTGTCAAAGGTCCTAGGAAGACCTTTGAGGGTGGTTTTCATTCTCCATACATTGTGCATTTTACCCCATAGCACTAGATCCCTCTTACACTTGATCATCAGAGGCTCACTACCTGTCAAAAATAGATCGTCAAAATATAAAACCAAACTCAATGGCATACCTTGGACTAACTTCAATTTGCTTCTTATGAATCCCAGTTTCAACAAATAATTGTCTATGTGGGCGTACCATGCTCTTGAGGATTAATTTAAACCATACAATGCCTTCTTCAGTCTACAAACATGTGTCTTTCGATCTTCTACTCCAAATCCCTCTGGTTTCTCAAAGTACACTTCTTCTTGTAACATGCCATGGAGGAATGCAGTCTTCACTTCCATCTAATGGAAGGTCCATCCTTGACTTTCAAAAGGGGAAATTATTAAATGAATAGTTGTATATCGAGCCACTGGTGCAAATATATCATCATAATCATTGTAGAGCCTCTAACCTACACCTCATCATCTACTATTATCTACTGTTTTCCATCACCTATCTCTCTCTTTCACCTCATTTTCCCTGTAAAACCACCCAGATCATTACATTAGATGTCAT
>APFE030680958.1:0-12734 GCA_000404065.3 Pinus taeda
TATATATATATATATAGATAGATAGGTTATCATGTATATATGGGAAAACATAATCTATTTTTCTATAAATATGTAATGATCATATCTGTGTACTAGATAATGCACTACAATAGCATCACCAAATTCATTGAAAATTCAGCATGCAATATTGTTGTCTCTAATAGGAAAAGAGTTTCAGACATTCTGTGATGTTAACATAATTATTTGGTTATTTAGTTGGCTTAAGAAAATCTTAAATTTAATTGGTGACATAATTTAATACTTTCATTTATTTAGAAATGTGCATATCCACTTTTGATAAGAAAAATATGTATTAGAAGCATTGGTAAGAATATTGCAGCTGGGCCAAAAGATCTTAGCTCGAGTGGTTAAGTGAATAAATTGCTTCTCGAGTCATATGTACTCGATTCTTAAGAGGCATGTTGCAAATAATCCCTTTATATAACTTATGAAATAGTTGTATTGGTTTTAATACTCTAAGCTAATATTTTGATGTTGCTAGAAATTTTAGTTTGAAAAAAAAATCTTACAAGTAGGTGTGGTTGATACTCTAGCGATGGTTATGTTTATATAATAGACATTTAAAAACATGTGAACATTTATAATATCATTCCTTACACACTTTCCATTGTGTATGACTATAATAGCGAATCAAAGTTGCTGAGGTATATATGAAGATTTTTCCATCAGACCAATGGAATTTATGTAGCTATGTGCTATTAATGATGTTTAAAAATTATTATATTGAAATTCTATTCACATACCATATATATATATATATTCGAATCACTTTCATTAAAACATTGTGAGAAAATTTAATGAGTACAAAAAAATACCAATGCCAATAGTTGGAATTCTTAGTAGATAGATGACAGGATATATATTCCCTACAGAAAAAAAGAAATTCAATCCAACAAAAAAATATTATTTACTTTCCTTAATTACCACTAATAGTTACCCTATGTTTTAAATTCTCCCACCTAGATAGTATTTAGGAATTCTTCAATCTATAACATTATACCTATCTTAAAATGTTGTATTTAATTGTAGTGGTTTATAAAACTTATATAAAAATATCCACAAAATTTTCTTCTACCTCATTGAGAATTCACACACTCGATTAATTTTTTCTATTGAAAAAAGAAAACTATAACTTCTATACCTGAAATTTTTTGGGAATGTAAAATGATGTAAAAGAGAAAAAATGGTTAGAAATGAACACCATTTTCATCGGATAACATTTTTAGCCATAAGTTTTTTTGCATTAAGATTCGTAATTTATATATGCTATTAACCATTTATAGTTAACAATAATAAATTAAAAATGATGATATCCTTTTGTTAAAATAAATATTCTTAATGTTTTCAAGCATTTTGTAGATGCCTTTTTCAAGTTATTATATATATGTTTATGCCTAGTTTGATATCGTAAGGACATCGATGTCATTTTTAGATTTTTTCTTATATTGGTTATCACGAGTTTCTACGCTTGTCTACACATTGAAGGAGTTCCAGTGAGAGGAGTACTTACATATTTGAAAATATTATGACATTAAATCTACAAAAAGAAATATAATTATGGAAATATACTATTTAATTATGAAATATACTTAAAGCTCTTCAGAGGAAGGGGTGAGATTTTGAATATTCAAAACCAAATTCTTTAAGCAGAGGTTTGAAAAAATATTAGCAAATGCAATCTTCAAATTTAAATTGCTTCAAAACTTTTATTTTCTGAATGAATAATAATACTCATGTCTCCACTACAAAAACCTTTTTAGATATTGGGGTGTATATGAATTTTGGTTCAAATGCATTTAAAATTTAGAAAATATCTTCTTCTTTCTAACACATCAGTAAATAAGACAAAATTATTGTGTTATGCCAATTAATATCAAGGTAAAATAATATTTTAATATTTATTCATTGATTTGTTTATATTATTTTAGATTTGGAATAATTATTACATTATTAAAGAGGTATGATTGAGTTGTTGGTTGTTTGTTTTTTGTTGAGATATTTTCTCAACAATATTTTCCTTGTTTAGAATTTGTTAGATCCCATGAACACTATTTATATGGCATGTAACTTCACTTTGAAATCAACAATATAAGAATTATTTTGTGTGCACTATGTCTATTTCTCATATTTATTTATTTGTATGAGCGCTTGTATTGGATTCAATCCTTTATTGGAGGGTCGAGGGAGATTGAAAACATCTGAGGATTCATAGTATGTACATAAATAAAATTTGAATTAGATAAATATTTGTTTATATTTTTGTGTGTTTATCCAACCCTTGTTGTCCAGCCGGAGGAGTAACTACAGAACATAAGGGTTTGCATTCCAAAGACAGTGTGATGTAGTTATCAGCTTAGGTTGTGCGAAGTTGAAGCTAGAACTTTTCAATGGGAATTGTACATATGGAGAGGCTGGAGAATATTATGAAGTCCTATGACATGTTAGAGAGTCATTTCATGCTTTGGGAATCAATGGACAGAGAGAAAAAATATGAATTGTTAAATAAAGCTGAGATCAGGTGCATTTGTGGTTCATAACTTTGATAGTTATTCATTTATCTCCAAAATTATGATTATATCATGGAAATAACATGATTCCCTAGGATTCGTCGAATGTTTTGAGGGTATATGTGAGATTCATCCATTTGTGTTGTGGGATTTGAACAATTCTCCACCAATATGAAGTTGCTGTGATTTACAGTTTCAAGAACTGGGTTGGATATTTTGATATGACCATTGAAGATACTTGTATTGGGGCGTGATGGTTCAACAAAAGCCCCAAGAAGCTCCAAAAATATTATGAATCAACTTATTGTTTATGCTATACTTGAACCTGGCAGAAAGGGAGTGCTTGTCAATATGTTAGATTTAAGGACTTTTTGTGGTCATGGAAGGAAGTAATCTAAGATGCTACATATCAATGTTGACTTTCAATTATGAATTGTTTTTAGTAGTACAATTGTTATACTATTTGCATATTTGCGGTGTTGGTTTGGATTCGCTCGTGAAATTCTCCCTTTAGTTTCCTTCTAAGTGTTGTGAGCGTGACTATTCATTGACATTAGATTTTCCATCAATTGTATTCAGCTACATATTATGGAAGAACCAGTTTTGAAGAAAATTGTTCAAAGTCCACAAAGTGGAATAGACGAGTCATTATGGAATTTGATTGGCTTTGTTGTTATGGTTTTTATTTTTTGTCTTATTTGTTAACTTTTTTTTGTTTATTAAAACTATAAAATCAATGGATAAAGACACGAATATAATTAGATTAGTGTTTCTTGATGTTTTTGGTGCCCATAGAACACATCGCTAATTTAATTGTATGAATTTGTTATATATTGATTACTCTTGTTGTGCTTCGGGGTTTAACAGAATCAATTACAGCTTATGTTATGAGATCCATGTGTGTAGAAAGGTTAGCCACATAATAGTCTACTACATACAACCCAAGATTGCCCTTCGGGATATTTAGAAGCATCAATTATAAAAACTTCATCAAAGATGTTCAGAGGTCATTATATCTTAATGAATTGAAGGAGAAGCTCGAAAATTGTGGTGGGGGAAAGAGCATTATCCGAGAGACTTCAGAGTGGGTATAAATGTCGAGTAAGACCAGTCAAACTTATGTGACATGTGAAAAACAAATTTTAATTTTTGTATTAATCATTGTAATGATATAAATGTAATCCTTAAAGGGGGGTCTTGGAATTATTCTTACATTAGTAGAGAAGTAGGATTGAGTTGTTGGTTGTTGGAGTTTTGTTAAGAGATTTTACTCAACAATATTCTCCTTGTTTGGAATCTATTAGATTTCATGAGAACCATTTATGTTGGTTGTAATTTTACTTTGAAAGGAACCATATACGAACTGTTTTATCTGCACTATGTCTACTCCTCATATTCCCTTGTTGTAGGTGATAAAAAACTTTTTGATAATCTATAAAAAAATCTTTTGGATGATGAATTAGATCAACATGAGATTAAAAATGAATGTTACCCAATTCTAAATATTGTTATTGATTAAATTTTACTCTATATAACTCTCAAAACCAAATATAAATTTTCTTTCCTATATTAACTAATTTATTAGAAAAAATTATAGATGTGTTATTGATTCATGTTGGACTTTTGGGAACATTAATTTTCCTAGGATCATTTATTCACATTCCCATTCCCATTTAAGATATTGTTTTCATGTGATAATATATTTTATTGAAAATGCAAAACTTATATATTATGATAATGGGCTACATATAAACGAATTATCGAAACATATTATTTCAGGATGGGATATTACTACATCATTTGTGTATGGGATATTACTACATCATTTGTGTTACTAAACACACAATAAAGGTGTAAATTATTGAACACTTAATTGTATTTCTAATATTGCTCTTTATTTATGTGATTAGTTTAAAATTAATATTTTGAAAAAAATTCACTATGTTAGGATGCCATATAATAAAATTAACACAAATCTATCTTAGCTTTAAATTCATTTAGGTAGTAGGATGAATGACAAAAATAGTTGAGATCTAAATCTCTTAGTTATTAAGTTAATATGGTTTTAAAAATAAATTAATTAAAATGAAGACGCTGGAATTATATTAATTCTATATATATATATATAGTCATTTCGGTTTATTTTGAGTGGTTTATCCTCCTCACCAAAGTTCAATTAGTAGAAGTTAAAAGATGATATATTATATTATTATTATTATTATTACTAATTTATTTTCATTAAATTTATTTGTCACATACCCCATAGGCACCACACCACTAACTACCTACTATGCTTTACTTGATCCATGATGTGGACCTTTATGTTTCGTTAATAGACTTATTTACTACAACATGAATAACCCCTTCAAAATTTTGTATGCATACATTACAACTTGGAGGAAAGAATTAGTCATGGTCATTCAACCCGATGAGCTTACCCGTTCATAATTTTAGTACTTTGATGACTTCATACAAGCAATAATAGAATAGTTAGCATAAATACATTGTAGCTAGCGTTGCAATATATCATTTTTATAATCCTACAGGAAAAGTCGAAAGAATAATGACATATATCTTATGCAATATGAGCCTCATTATACGCAATTCACTCCGTAATACATAATGCATAGCATAGTTAACCCGAACCATAAGTTATACGTTTTCAAGCCTTAGAACTTAATTATATATATATAGATAGATAGATAGATAGATAGATAGATAGTATCTCGTTCATAATTATTTACCATATTAAAAACTGATATAACATGTAAGATTAAATATGTGACAACATAAAAATTATTTCATAAAACCCATGTATTATGTTCCTTCACTAAATTAAACACGGATTACATTTATGTACAATAATTGTCACATGTATTCATATATAATCATCTCATAGCAAGGACAACTCAAGAAAATGCTTTTATATGCTAAATGAATTGACAACAAAAAGGGTAATGAGACAACATACAGAACATCCCATGAAAACCAAATTATCATAAAGAATGTCACTGAGAAATTGAGCACCGTGACCCAACCTAGCACTGTCTTCTTCTAGTTCAAGCCCGAGTTGAGAGTCGTTGCCGTAGATAATTTTCCTCATGTTGATATCTTAAATGCATATTTAATATTCTCCTTCATGATATGGCTTCCATTAGCAGTGTTCTTCTTTTATGGATCTTTTTATCCATTTTCCTAGGATTTTCCCATAAAAGCATGTATTTTTCTCCTGCAAGGCTTTTCCTCCTAAAAGCTTACCTTTCTATCTCACAATCCTTTTATGTTTTTCTTAACTTAGCATCTTTCTTCATATAAGTAGCTTAATCGATATTTTTCTCCAATCCATTAAGCTTTATCTGAAATTGGATCTAGAAGTCCCATCATGAAGGAGTTATCCCTTCCCATTCACAAATGGGATTTGACAAGAATCCCATCTCTTGGTGTCTCTTTTTTCCAAGTGATTAAATTAATTTATTTAATAGTAATGTATTTACTTTCCTTGTTACACATCAGACCTAACATTTCTTAGCTTAGGTTGGGAGATTTTTACATACAATGGAGGGGTGTTACATACTCACCGCCATAAATATACACCATCCTGGGTGTCTTAATATATCTTACAATATAATTTACTTATTCTCAAGTAGATGTTTCTGAATTTATAGGATCTCATTTCCTTTCCATCTGATTCAGATCTTCTGATATATATCAGTTACAAAGGATTTATACCAACACATCTCCTTCCATTGCTACCTGTAACATTTGTTTCAATCAATTTTGTGAGATATTTTAGATGGAGAAACTCAACCTTGTTTACAATAGCGAATGTCATATATTGATATACAAATACTAATATTTGATTAAATACTAGTTATGTTTCCCGTCATGAAATAAATACATGTCCCTCCAGTGCATTATTCCAATGCCTTTGCGTTCTTTTCGAACACATGCTTCCTCTAGTTTCCCTGCATTAGTCACAACAAGTCAAACTAGCACAATTGACTAATCAAAATGTATTAAATATCATGTGATATTAGCTCAAACATAACCATCAAAATTAAAACTCATTATTAACAATCATAAAGCATAACCATATGTCATATGTATACTAAAACTAAAGCAAAGTAAAAATACTTATCCTTAGTTTCCAATACAAATTCTTAGCTTCCATTTTTATCTTGCCTCCATCAAAATCAAAACTCATTATTAACAATCATAAAGAATAACCATATGTCATATGTATACTAGCATTAAAGCAAAATACAAATACTTATCCTTAGTTTCCAATACGAAACCTTAGCTTCCATTTTTATCTTGCCTCTATATGTACTCTAGATTGGCTTCCTCGAGAAACAATCACCTAGTGCCTTCATGCACACATACACATAGGGTGCATTAGACACACAGTTATACATGTAATCTACCATCATTGAATACATGCATCCATACCAGTACAATATGTACTGTTTGTACACATTACCACCTGTACATGTGTACCTAATATCAATGTCCATAATGTTACCTGCATGACATATACTTCATCCACATATTTTCAACCATATTAGTATTATGAAAAAAATTCCTTTATTTATTACCTCTAGGAAAGTTTGATCAAATCTTTCTTAATTTATCGATTGTAGAATAAGGAATTTTGTGGATCTCTTAAATTCTGCAACGAGTGAGTAATTTTATGTCAGCATATTCAAGTTCTTTTATTTAGCCAATTCTTTTCACGTGTCTTGTGGTTGCAGTACAATGTTAGCAAAATAATACCAAAGAAGTAATCATGCATACTCCAACTTTATCATACCCATAACTTTTAGTTTGGGATTTAATCTATCACTTATACAGGTTTTTAACAACAATGGAATATGACCTCTACTTAATCATAAAGAAGACTATTGGCTATGATAGTTAGTCTGGCGTGGATACTTGAAGTCTAAGAACAAGCTTAACTTTTTCTTTAATGAAGAAAATGATCATTTGGTACTCAAAAGTACCCCATATGTAAACTAATCATGTCATATGATTTACTGTTACTCTTTTTACACTTCTTCCAACCCTTCTTATCCACGAATAATTCAATGTATGTCCAAAACCAATTGAACAATCAGTAGGCAAGTGTATCCACCTATCGTACATAAGTTATAGATGAAAGTGACATTGTATTCGCTTCCACACCATCTAAATTTTTTAGGCACTATGTGCACCAAGGTGTGATCCTAGTGCATTTATATGTAAACACCTCATTTAACATTCAATCTGCGGAAAGAGAATATAAGTCATTTATCAATTATCAAATTCATTAGCATGAATTCCTACGTTCTTTATGTAATACTTGCTATGTAGTACCATTAAGAACCAGACAACAGTATTAATGTAATCAAACATGCAGACTTCTGTAAGATTGTTGGATAGTCAACAATGTTACAAAATATGCATTTCATATTATGCGTTTGCCCATTTATTAGATAATAATCCTGATTACCAATACCACTTTAGTTATCATCTTCTTAATTTAGGAACAAGTTTTTGCATGATTTGTTATTCTCTTTCTTCCTCGTCTAAAACATTTTATATGTTCCATTTTTCTTGATGTGTATATTATTTTACTACCAACCTAATATCATTAGATCACCATAAGTTGTACTTATGTAAATCCTTTTTCTTTACCAGAAATTTGTTAACTGGTTTGGAAAAGTCATGTTCTAGATCTACTGTACTTCTTACTAGCCATTAGGTTGCATTTGAATTGTTCTAATTTGTTTGTCTTTTATGTTTCATAAAGCTTATTTATACACACAAATTATTTTAATCTTATCAATTCCCATATTAAATTCCTTCGCAAGATCTATAATCCTTTTATTAAAAGTATCTTTTCTTGCTTTAGATTTGAAATCCTTCTATTTGTAAGATATCAGCAGAAGCCCATCTATACCTGGATGGAGATGAACATCAAGATTGTCAAGTTTGAGGTTGCATGCTTTGAGTTAACAAATTGGAATTCGAGTAAACTTACGAATGTGTTTTTGAAATTGTATTTAATATTGTGTTACTAATATTAATGGCTATCCTTAGGAGATTCTTTTGCACTTCCATTATGTATTGGTACCTTTTGGGTGACAGTCCCATTGGCCTACTTATGAAGGTCATACAATTATTCATGTATGATGTCTTCATCCATACAATAATTTGTACTGCATGTTTGCACATTCTTCACAACTGTGACCTTGGTTTAGTCTACATTTGAACATATAATTTGTGCTTCTATTGTATTATAGTTACAATTATTTAGATATCTTTTTACTCAAAGACACATATAGGTCAAAACTATGCATGTCCATTGACATATGCATATGTCACTCAATATAATAACCTAGTAAGGTTAAGTTCACTTCAATAGCATTTTGTCTAATGACAAAATTACATTCAAAAATGGATTGCATCATCAGATGTAGATGCTCCAAATATTAAGTTGAAAGACATTTTTACAAATACATAGTCTCATACAATGACCTATCCTTCATGATATTATGATATTTCATGGGAACTTTTATTTTTAAAAGAGCCCTCTAGAATATTTTCTAGGGTGGAACCCACTTAAGTAACCATCAACTTATGTTAATGTTGATAGTATGTCGAGGACTTCTTACCCAATGATTTATATAGTTTCCATTTATATACTTTAATTCTTTTATTTTTCTTCATGTTCTCCATGATCTATGGAAAGAAAACACTTAACATTTTATTTCGTAAGGGCCCATCACTTCTTCCCTTAATATTTCAAGATCTCTATATGCATAAACATTATAGCATAAACATTATTTCACTTTTTCCTCAGCTTGTTATACGATTTTCTCCTCTTATGTAGACGCATTTAATATTTGAACCCTCTCATTCCTAAATGATATATCTATTCTTCTTACAGATGTATTACTGGTTATCCAATTGAATGTATCATTAATATTGTGGTTATTGCATCCTAGTTTCTATAAAATAACAATACTTTAAAATTGTTTATTTCTCCCACTCTACTATGAATCTATGAAGAGTAAGAAAGTATCTTAGACCGATTTAAGATCATTCAACAATAATTTATGTTTTGACAAACTTCCACCACATATAATAAGTAGAATTTAAACCTTCACTTAATTCAATACGTAGGAACAATAAAAACAACCACTTCATTAATCACACAACCAATAACACTTTCATTATTTATTTGCATTACTATTTATTCAATATTATAGAATGAAGTGTTTATTCTTCAAGCTCGATTATGAATATCTAGCATCTTAATAAGTTTTTAACTCAGGTTAATTGTGAGAGTTTTGATACATCCATTCATGTAAGCATATCACTGCAGCTCATTGTAACCACTCCATTGGGACCTTCATGCAAGTCATACATATATGTAAACATAGGGGTGTTATCACGTCATGAATATCTCCTTTCCACATAACGTAAATTTGGAACTCTGAAGATAAAGTATTCCTATCCTTGAATTTTATGCATAAAACAAAATAATTCATATAAACTATACACATTCTTCTATGTGGTTTGTTTATACGCAAAGTTCCCCCAAGTCTATTAAACTTGTTTTGACTACTTAAATAAGTATGCAGGCTACTCTGAAACTAGTATCCTTGTCATCAAGAAAATCATGGCATATGTATCAACATGTTTTGGTATTTTTTTCACACATTCAGTGTATCCAATAAAACATGTGCAATCTTCATCAATACAACCAATACCTGCCACCACTAATAGGTATTTTCCATAAAAAAAACTTTCTCCCATATTTAGTCTACATATTCTTCCAATGTACAAAGTCATTTAGTTACAAAGAGTTCATTCATGCAATTCCGTAATCTTTACTTCATAATGATAATAATTTCAAATATATTTTTAGTTGGAGTATTTCCCGAATTATTTTACTGAAAAATTCCTCCCCTTGATTCTTTCACTTGTGATAAAATAAACATACGCCATTGAAATTAAAATTAAATTTGGAAGCTAGGGAATGAGCTTATAAATATTTACTCTTATTAGGAAAACCATGCTTCGTCTTATTGCTCAAATACCTGGTCGTCCTTATGCAGAGTTCTCATTGATACTGTATTGTAGAAGTATAATCACATTTACCATTGTCTACGACAAAACAAATAGATTGGTTACTCAAACAATTTCTTACCATTGGGGGACATTTCGTTCTAGCTCACACTTGTAAGGCATACCCAAAAAAGACAGCGCATTTAATTTTCCACAACATGTAAATTTGTTAGGAAGGACACGTGGATTTTAGAGGAGAAGTTCACTTATAACAGAATCCTATCATGGCATGCAACTTATGTTAAGGGTAACGAAATAGATTTGAAATATGTTGGGCTTCTCAAGTGCATGTTTGAATCGTGTTGTTGACAGCGAGGACAGTAAGTGAAGCAGGGTGGACGAAAGGATTGATTTAGTTATTGATCATCCGCCATCTTCCCATGACATCTCGGGTGGCTTAAACATCAATCAAGTAGGGTCTCTGCATACCTCATTGTCCTTGGTGTGCTGAACTGATCAAAAATTTCATGCATCAGGCTATCTCGCCCTATAGACAAAATGAACACTTGAATGTTGCAAGCGTTGTAATACAGAACACCTGTGAGCACGTCATCCTCCAGTGCATGCGTACATAGCTGATGCATCACAAAAAAGGAATATTATTTAAGGAATTTGAAATTACGCGTAGGGACGACCTGGCCAGTTTGAAATGCCGTTTGAAATGCCAATCAAGGATTTCAAATTTCCGAAGTAGCCGTTGAGATGTGGTCCCCACTCCCTCCCTGCACATGCACATGCCTAGAAAACAATCAAGTAGTTTATTCCATCACACCACATCCTTATCAAACTTCCGTTTCTTGTTATTCCGACGTGCATAATGCCTTTCCTGTTATTCCGATGTGCAGAATGGTTTGGAAGTTCCGGTAACTGATTTTAAATTTCCTACGAACGGTAACCGATGGGTGCCTCATTTCTCTATAAAACCACATACATGGGTGCCTCATTTCATTCCTCTCATATCTTTGGCACTCTGAACTGTAGGCTGGTCGTGTGGATGACCGATCTCTGTATATATTTGTTCTGTGTTTTTATATAGGTGATGTTTACAGTTGCTCTGTGGTTTATGTTGCTCAGAGGCTATCCGAAAGATTTGGACGCATGGAGACGAAGCTTTTCTTCCATAGAAGAATCTGGTATGATTTCATTCTTGTTATGCTAAACTTTTCTCCACTGAGATGTGTTGTTAGGCTATATGTTTTGTGTTTTTTTGTATTTTGTTTCGAAATTTTCGTGTAATGTTAATTGATTTTTGATGTGTTTGTTAGGCTATTCCTAAAATTCTGTGTTTATCGTTGCTTTGTGTTACTATTTCTTTGATCGTTGCCTTTTGTTATTATTTCTTTGAACGTTATGCCTGGCTTAAAACCACTGAAATTTCTCTTTCTATGTTAGGAACATGCAGTTTAGAGTGTCAGGGTTATCTGTACCAATCTCTTTCTATGTGATATGTTTTCATTTATATTTTTCTCAGGTTTGCTGTACAAATCTGAGACTAGCTACGTCCATGAATATGAGCAACTTACATCCTTCAGTGTATAAAACGGGACGTTGTAAACTTACGTCCTTCAGTGTATAAATGGGACGTTGTAAACTTAGGCACATCTTGTTTTTGTCATAAAATCTTCTTGAGTTCAGCTTTTAAGGGCGTCAAAGCCGTATGGCCAGGAAAAAATGTACTTCTCCGTTCACCTTGCAATATAACAGCACATTGTTAAAATAAACTGAAATACATTTCATAGCAACCGTTTAGGATAAAGAAATAACTGTATTCCCTGAATATGAGTAGCTTACATGTCGGGTTTACACTTCTTTTTTTTTACAAACTCTTCTCCAGTCGAGATTTTAAAGGACATTTTAAACGCTTTACACAATAAATATTTGCATATTTTATATAAAAAATTTAAATTCGTGATGATATATTAGGGATGATATTTTAATGTGTTTTATTGTTTTATATATTATAGATATTTTATTAAATCAAATATTTTATTCATTATTGAAGTATACCATTGACGTGATAATTTCATCATTATATTGTATAGTTTTTTTTTATAATATTTAAAATTAGAAAACATTAGGAATACTATTGTTTAT
>APFE030680968.1:1081-8581 GCA_000404065.3 Pinus taeda
CTATTATCGACATTATAATATTCACTTAAATCCACATAAATGTTCCTTTTGTGTGGAATTCATATATCTTTTAGGTTTTATCATATTGAAGCAAGGAATATGAATTGATCCTTTTAAGGTGGAGGGAATTATGAAACTACCTCCTCCTTCTACTTTATTCCAACTCTAAAGTTTGCAAGGGAAGGAAGTATTTTACTTCATTTTTTTCCTAATTAATGTTGACCTTACTAAATTTCTTATTCAAATTTTGAATAAAGGCGTTTCCGTTATCTGGGATGACACTACACACAAATCATTTCATGGTTTGAAAATTTTGTTAATACACAAAACATTGTTACACCCCTAGGATTATCATCGAGATTA
This sequence comes from Pinus taeda, assembly GCA_000404065.3. NCBI lineage: Eukaryota > Viridiplantae > Streptophyta > Pinopsida > Pinales > Pinaceae > Pinus > Pinus taeda. The sequence continues at coordinate 1,445 of APFE030680968.1, forward strand.
ATTTTTATGCTTATTTTCATTAGACAGTAGCATTTCCATGGTGGTTGCTTAAGAGGAAAATTCACATATTAAACATGTCATTTACTATGTTATTAGGAATCTCAGCACTTATGAAATTAAATATTCACATGTGGAGAAATTAGCATTCGTAGTTGTATAAGTTGTCCAATGTTTTTGTCACTATACTATACTACAAAAAACTAGAATCATTTCTCATTCAACTCCATGCAACACATTCTTACTTGAAAATTTTTCGAGGTAAAATAATCCAAATCGAGTGTCATCCTACAAGAGTTTGATTTAGAATTTGTATAACCCAAATATAAGAAATCATTGATATTTTCTTAATTGATTTGTGACCTTCTGTACACTGAAACATAAAATATGGCAATAGATTTGATCCGTGATGAATCTCTTTTTCTAATTCCTCTAATGGAGATATCATTTTCTATCTCAAAACCCAAAACATTCATCCAAACTTATCACACTCTAAACATCATCAAATTCATTACCAATCTTGATAATACATTATTGGTGGTGATACCATTTATCGTCTAATTATCAACTCTATTTTTTGACATTGTTTAAACCACATGATGAACCCAAAAAAATTCTTAATGAATGAAATGTTAGAGCATTTTTTGATCATATGTCTAGGTATGCCACTACCCAAAAGAATTTTCATGTTCGATATTTTTGGCCTTCTCCCTTTAAATATTCCTTTATCGTGGTCCAAAAATGTCATTCGTGTCAAATCTATAACCATAGGAAGTGCACACCTCATGCTCAAATTTACCCTCTAGTTACCATTGGCCCTCTTCCTAAATGGGGCATTGATTTCATCAGATGTAACCCTCACTCAATCGAGGGGAATGGGTACATCATCGTCTTCATGGATTCTTTCACTAAATGGGCCAAGCCAATTCTTGCATTCAACAATAATGAGACAATTACAGTGCTTTACATATTGAATCATGTTATCACTGAATTTGGTGTGCCCAAGGCCATTATTGCTAATCATGGCTCTCATTTTAAAAAATGTATGATGATTGAATTATCTGCCAATTTGGGTTTACACCATGAAAATTCAACACCTTACATCTGTAGACCAATGGCCAAGTCGAAGTAGTAAACAAAGTTCAGGTAATGATGCTTCATTGGGTGATAGATATTAAGAAAAAAAATTGGCACCTCATTCTTTTTTTTGCATTACGGGCATATTGAACCTATGCTAAAATATGTTGGCATTATGATACATATGTTGTACTTGATGGCAACCCACTCATCTCAGATGATAAATTATAGTGTAGCAAAGTTCATGCACTTTCATGAAGATAAAAGTTTATTTCTTGTAGAGAAAAGTTCACGCACTTTTATGCAGAGAAAAGTTTATTTCTTGTAAAAAAAAAGTTCACGCACTTTTATGTGGAGAAAAAGTTTATTTAATGTGGAGAAAATTTCACGCACTTTTATGTGGAGAAAAAGTTTATTTCATGTGGAGAAAATTTCATGCACTTTTATGTGGAGAAAAAGTTTATTTCATGTGGAGAAAAGTTCATGCACTTTCATGGTTGGTTCATGGTATTGGTCCGTCAGTTTTTTGATCCTATGGTTTTGGTCCGTGGTATTGCATCCAAAAGTGTTGATCCCAAGTATTGGGTTCATGGTATTGTCTTATTATGGTTTTGGACCATGGTATTGTGAAAGGCCTAAGACTATAAAAGGGGAAGGGGATCATTTGGAAAAGGATCATCTGAATTGCTATTGAATATCTGATAAAGTCCTAGATCTGGAATACTATGATTGGGTTATGGTGCAGATCTGGATCTGAATAGAGAAGGAACCTGAGTGCAAGGAGAAGGAGAAGTTCTATTGATGGGTCATAATATTTAAGCTTGAATGATAGTATCTTTTGTTCTGGGTTTAGATTTGGCGTGTGGTTACAGTTACTGTGATTCGGATACAGCTGTCAGAGAAGTGTCTACTTGATTCAATGCTAATTGGTGAAAAGGAGATTGTTTGATGCAAAAATTATTGATGATTGATTGATGTTCATGGATCCATTCTGAAAAATTTATGAAACGTGGTCCCTGGAAGAAAGAGAAGGTTGTAGCCTTCTATAGGCCAGCGCCTACGTACTAGTATCTTGGCTAGTGCAAGAGCTAAGGGGGTTGTAGCTCCCTTCCAGGAGAGTTTGGAAAATGAGAGAGGGTTGTAGCTCTCTACAGGTTGTAGCCTGTGTAATGGTAAAGGACTGCACCAGTACAATTGTAAAAAGAAGTTTCTAATTGAAAGAAGATAGAGACATATTGCAGCAGGTGGTTTTCGCCCACATTGGGTTTCCACCTTATATCATGGTGTTCATGTGTGTGGCTTATGTATGATGATCTGTTCTATTTTACTGCACCTGTTTACTCTTAATATGGTTGATAATGTTCTAATGCACTCATTAAGGATCAACTAACTGAATCATAAGAAGTTGTGGAAGTAGCATATATGAATCTGAATATGGAAATGGAAAAGTTTTATTAATGTGATAATACTGATTCACCCCCCCTCTCAGTATTATTTCCAACAAGATTGTTTTTACTTCCTTGAGTAGGTAATGGTATTCCTTTCATGGTTTTCATAGTGCTTTATGCAAAAGTAGGATTAGTTGGTTAATTAGGATTTACTTGTTTTGCTTTACATTTCAGTCTTTCTCCTTTCTAAAGTTACAGTAGCATGTGTAGAGTAATATTTCTCTCCTTTCATCACATATAGAGCCTCTTCTGTAATCCATAGAAGTTGGCTTGAGCTCCTACTGATCTTGCATCAACTAACCAAGTGAAAACCTGTAGTAAGAACTAGTACTTGTGTATACAACACCGACACTTCCAATTTTGTTACGAACTACCAGGTTGATAAGAGTAAAGTAGGCAACCCAGGAGTTGCAGCGTTATTACTGCAATACTAGTGCTCACCACTAGAAGGGCTATATCCTCACTTTAAAAGTGGTTTGTGGTTGCCTCTACAGTTTCCTTTTCAACCTAGGAAAACTACAAAGTTGCATTCTGATGACCATATTGGGGAAGCATTTCATGGTAAAATTTGATACCAATATTTTAAACCTAGTTCCAGTGCGTGAAAGTGAGTTAGGAAATATTTAGGTTGATTTTTTCACCTAGAAGTTGTGCTTTACCCAACTGTGACAAGTTCACTTGAAAATATGGCTTATAGAAAGATTGATACAAGATCTCATGCAGATCTTGATCCTCCTAAAGTTGTGAATGGTCCTGAGAGATTGATTGTTATGAAACGAACTCACAAAAAGATAAAAAAATACAGATCAACGACTTCAAAATCAACTTCTTTGAGAGGGAAACTTGCTTTACGTTACACAAATGAACAATTCTCGGATGATACAAATGACAATACCTCTTTTCTATATATAGGAGTCTAACAGGTCATAATATAATCAGAGTCGACATAACAATAATAATGTAAGGGCACAAGAATAACAATAGTGGGATTCTATGGGGCACAATAATAACAATATGGTGACTACATGAGAACTACAATATAATAAGGAGGTCGTGCTAATAACAATAAGGGGTTACACTAGTAATATAAGGACCTAACATGCTCGTCTCATTCAAAAAGTGTTATCCTCAATGGTTGAGTAGTCCTAGGTGCTTCTGTATAAAATTCTCATCCTCCCATGTGGAATATTCAGTGGCTAAGTTTTTCCACTTAATGAGATACTCTAAACTTGACCGATTCCGTAGTGGCTGATTTCTTGTTTATGTGGTTACTTATGATTCCAATATGACTTTTCCTCCCTTATCAAATTCTGGAAATATTGTTTGAACTGGGATCTTCTCACCTATAACCTTCTTTAAGCTTGAAACATGGAAAACGGGGTGCACTCAAAAGATGCAGGAAGCTCCAATTTGTATTCCATAGTACCAATATTTTGTAACACCTTGTACGAACCATAATACTTTGATGATAATTTATTATCCTTCTTAACTTGCTTGAGTGACATTTGTTTGTATGGTTGTAGTCATAGAAATAACAAGTCACCTACATCAAAACTTCTTTCATTGTGATGTTGATCTGGTTGTTGTTTCACTCTATTCTTTGCCAAAGTTAGGTTATCCTTTAAAAGTTGGAGAACTTGTTGTTGATGCTCGATGTGATATTTCACTGCTTGAGCCTTTTTCTTCTTGATATGTCCTTATACATTGAGAGTTTGAGGAGTGGTAATTCCTACTAATGCATTATAAGATATGGTCAGATTCCTTTCTTTATGCTCAATGTGATCTTTCACTTATTGAACCTTTTTCTTCTTGATATGTCCTTCTATCTTAGGAATTTGAGGAGCGGTAATTCTTGCCAATGCATTACAAGATATGATCAGATTCATTTCTTCTTTCTCTCGGGTTGGTTCCTGGTGTATATGCTCTTCTTTTGATGTTTCTTGATCATTTTCTTAATCTTCATAATAGATGTAAAATAATTTCCTCTCAGCACACTTATGATATTTGGTGTATTTTCTATCACAAATGTAACAAAGCCCTTTTTCTCTTTTTTCTCCCAATTTTTTTGGTGTAAACCTTGTTGGTTGTCGAAGGATAGGAGAGAAAACACCTCCATATTTATAGTGTGAGTGGTAGGATTCCTTGTTTCCATAATTCTACTTTCAATTATTCTTGCCAACTTGAATGCCTTGTCCAATGAATCAAGTTCCCAAATACAAACTTCTTTTTGAATGTTATCCTTTAAAGTCCCATGAAGACATCAATACTTTTATTCTTTGGAATATCATTTACCCTTATATTCAATTTTTGAAAGTCCTCAATGTGATCTCCTATTGAACCCTTTTCATTGAGATTTATCAATTGGCTAAAGAAGGTGCTTCTCTTTGTATCCTCATAATGTACTATCATTTCCTCAATGAAAATTGACCATGTCGCAAGTGGTTTACCAGAACAAAGCCATTTATATCATAAAAATTTATTCGATTCTAAATACAAAGATGTAATACATACCTTTTGTGACAATTATACATCATGCAAATCAAAATATTGCTCCATTTGTAGTATACATGTTACAGGATCCTTTCCATCAAACTTCCTCATATCGATCTTTTCTTGATTTTAGGAGATCGATCTTGAATCTGTTGTAACTCTTAAATTTTGAATCTAAGGTTTCAAATTGCGACATGTGTTAGCCCTCTATGTCCATTCTGATCAAAATTGGATTTTCCAAGAAATATTTATGCCCATTCTTCCAAGATGTTCTTATTATATAATTTTTTAGTAGATTGAACTTGTACGAAGTGCCATGTGCCACTGTTTCGACCTTTGGATCTAAACAAAATATATCGAAAACTAAACTCATCCTCTTTTTGTAAATTATGATGACATTTCAGTTTGATGATCAGATAGAGAATTATGATGATTTTTCCAAGGTCACATGTTTGGAATGTGATTCAGGAGTCTGCAAAAAACCATACATTCCTCAGATCATATCTCCAAAAATATAGAAAGAAAAGATCTGAAATTTGGACTTGAGGTTCAAAATAATTTGGGCTCAAACTGTTTTTTTTAGCTTCTGAAACGTCACAGAAAATAAGTTATAGCGTAAATATTGTGATGAACCGTTTTGAGAAGCAAAACCCTAGAATCCAAAGCTATGATACCAAATGTTATGAAACCATCTCACAAAAAGATAGAAAATATACATCAACGACTTCAAAATGAACCTCTTTGGGGCGGGCCTCCTTTACATTACACAGATGAACAATTCTTGGATCACACAAATGACAAGGCCTCCTTTCTGTATACAAGAGTTGAAGGGGTCATAATATAATCAAGGCTGACATAAAAATAATAATGTAAAGGCACAACAATAAAAATAGTGGGCTTCTATGGGGCACAATAATAATAATATGGGGACTACATGGGCACAACAATATAATAAGGTGTTTCGCTAATAACAATAAGGAGTTACACTAGTAATATAGGGACCTAACATTGATTAGGAAAAATAACCTTAAAGAAAGTCAAGCAAACAATAGCCCTCTACTCAGGTCTGACTCATTCCCTGAAAGCTTTCCAATGCTCGAGGATGTCGATTCTAATCTGTCTTTTGAATATGGTATCTTTAGAATCAATTAAGAAATTTTTGTCCCAGAAGCAGTCTTTGATGAATCCATTTTGAAACCATGCATATCAGCACAAATACTTACTATTTTTTATTCTGATAGAGACGTTGTAAAACAATTTTAAAATCTTGAATATCTGCTAATTCAATTGAATCACATTGCTCAAAAACCTTTCATAGTTCAACAAACTGTCATTCTTCTTCCACTACAACATTGACTTCCCCTTTGATTTCTCCTTTTCCTAGTGTCTCCATTACATCTCTTATTCATACTCTAATCATCTCCCTCACATATTCTAGTCATCGTAGCCTGTTATGCCCTTTTGGATTTTCAACAACCACTAAATGTTATTCTAATGATTTATTCACAACGTATACCCCAATTCGATGGCACTAGGCCCACTACAACTTAGCAACATATCAATAAGATGAATGATTTTGGATACCTAGAAGAGGTTTATGATGATGATCATTGAATAAAGTTGTTTGCTCAAAGTTTTTTTTGTGAAGAAAGAAATTGATATAGAGGATTGGTAGGAGGAAATATTTGAAATTTACAACAATTTCATCGAGTTTATCTTTGTCATTGGAAGGTTAAAAAGAATCCACTTCAAATTCTTGTAGAATATTAAATATTACGAAGCGCTTCACGAGAGTAACTTCAAGATTATTCAGATAGATTCAACAACCTTTATAATTCTATTCGATTAGAAATAAATGCCCTCCTAGGATTGGCTTTACGTGGATATTCATATGGTTTTGATGCTGACATGGTCTATCAGTTGAGAGAAAGAAATCCAACTGCTTTAGAAGAGATGCAAAAGAATGTTGTTAGGGTAGAGGCCAATCTGTTGGTGAAGAAATCCAATTTGATGGCTAAGAAGAGATTGACTATTAAAGAACCTTCTTCGTCATCAAATGTAAAGTTTGGAACTTTGGTTTAAAATATGGAGAGAATGATGGAGAGAATGACTTTGATAGATAGAG
>APFE030680968.1:13581-44079 GCA_000404065.3 Pinus taeda
AAAGGTTATTGTAAGTTAGACAAGAATCCTAAATGCCCCATTTTTAGATCAGGTGGTATCAATGCCTAGGTTTGATTAAACCCACCTTCAAAGGAGGTTATATCAGAATTCTTGATTGAAGAGCAAAGGTTACTTGTGTAAAAAGTGTTTAAAGAGTCAGAGGTTGATTGCATGCTTGTTTCCAAACTGACTATTGTTTGATTTTGCAGAAGTGAAGGGAAAGCTATTGATATCTCAGTCCAGGAAGGACAAATAGGAATAATGGTTGAAGGAATTCTTCTATCCAAAAGGACCTCAAGGAAATCCTTAGAGCAAAAAGGGTTTGCTGCAAAATATTGCTTAAATAAGCTCTTTATTAATCTTGTTTGAAGTTCTTTGTTCATTGGCATAATGACAACTTCCTCAAATGTATCCTCAAATTTCTTCTCCATCACAAGACTCTTTGATGGAGATATGAAGCAAGACTTGTTCATCATGATGGACAAGGGGAGAGAAATGTATGAGGATGGAAGAAAGAGTATCATACTTATAGAGAAGTTGAATTCCATGAAGGAAGAGAAGCAGTTGCTTTCTGACAGATTGAAGGAAATGGAGAGGCAACATCATATTGCAAATATAAACCTGAAGAGGATGCATGAGTTGGAGTCATAGCTCTTTGTTTCCAAAGAACCCTTGGTCAAGTACCAGCTTGAAGAAGAGGTAAACCTTTCCAGTTTGTCTTCAAATTCTTATGAGAATGCTTATATTGGTTCTTTTGAAAAACATGCTAGATGCATAGGTTCCAAGCTAATATCCAAGATGGGCTATGAAGGAAAGGGCTAGGTAAGCATGCATAACGTATTGTTGAACCAATAATGGTTGAGGAAAGGCCTAAGTATTTGGGTCTCGACTATGGACAGTCTTATGGAGAGAGTTCCAAAGCTACCATGAAGGTCGTTGAAACAGCTCTAATAAAAAGTTGCATTGCAGAGTTTGAACATTGTGTTCAGGAGGAATGCAACAGCTTGAAACATCACTTGCAGGATGTAGGTGTTCAAAAGCACACACTTGAACTAGAGAGTTGTGGAAACTCTGAAAGCATTGAAGAGATTGAGGGTGTTTCAAAGGGAACCACTTCTTTGTTTGCTTCACCTCTTCATGAAGGTAATAAAGGTGAAAGAGACAGGTATAAGTCTAGTTCTAATCATATTCCTTTTGATTTTGCAAAGCATGGTAAATTTCCACATAGGCATGGGAAAATAATTACATGTTCCTTTTGTTGTTTGGATAACCATCATGTTTCTATATCTTAGAAGAGAATGGCCACATACAAGAAAATCTTGAAGGAAAAGAAGCAAAGAGTGAAAGGTTCATTGGACAAGGCAAAACATGCTATCAAGAGGATGCACATGTGTTGCACTTACTGCCATAAGCAAGTGCATCTTTTTGAATGGTGTTGGAATCTGAATCCAGCAATGCTTCCATAAAAGCTGAAGAAGGTGGAAAGAGAAGATCACAGAAATGGAAAGGAAGCTTCCATGATTGATGTGTCCCAGGATGATTCACATGTTGATGCTGATGTGCAGACAAAGGGAGGCCTTTGAAATGGATTTGTAAGAAATGGTTAGAGTTCTTTTCCAATTAAGGTTGCATGTCTATTGATGCGTCTATTTGAATTTCTTCTTGATGAGATGCAAGTTGCAGGACTTTACCAAGAAGGTGAATGGAAAAACTTTGAGTAGGAGACTCACTTTGTTGTTTCAACATTGTTTTTCATTTTAGTTTCAAAAATACAATGTGCTTAAGTGAAAGTTGAAGGATAAAATGCATGCATAAGCATGATGTGCATGAACACAAGGATGTTGATGTTTTCCTTGTATTTGAACATGTATGTGTAATTAACTTGAAGGGTTGATTGATTTGTTGTAAACATGTATGTAATGCAATATTAACTTGGAAAAATTTGATTTGTTCTCCAAGATGGAGGTAATAATGAAGTGTTTCATCTTTTGAAAAAGAGTCCAAATGTTCTTTTTCTACATGCTTGACTTGATGGGTCATTTGTCTTAAAGACATGTTTTGTAGACTTGTTACCTAGTCCATCACTTGTATGTAGATGTAAGGCATGGAAGTGTTCACAAGATATGAAATCTGTTCTTTTATCGAAGCAGGAGTTAGACCATCCAGTTGTTGTTAACAGTTGTTGTTGACATCTTGTCAAATGGGTAAAAAGTGAAATTTTTGTGGAGTAGGTGTACTTCACATTTGTTTGAGCCACCTTGGATCAATGATCAAGGCAAAGAAGTTCAAACCACCCTCTATGACCATTTCAGCAGACGTTCTGTAGGAAGGCAAGGAGGAAGACCAACCCATCCAAGAAGGGAAGTGGTCAGAAACTTTCGTTTAGAGGCACTATGCAAGGAAAGTGTAGGGAAGCTGGAAGAAGAGGGTCAATCACTCTCATTTGCTATTCATATCAATATATCAGTCTTTTGGAGACCAAAAGCTCTTTTAGTGGGAAGGCATGATCCAAAATAGATTTTGGATAGATTCCTAAGTCTATGTGTTCCACACAGAGGAAAAATGAAAGTCCAAGGAAGTCCCCAAAACTAACCCCATTATAGAAATCATCTCATTCTGAATCTAGTACAACTTGATTGGGCAAAAATGGACGTAGGATGCGAAAGTTATCATGAAATGAAGCTACCCTTTATCCTTAAAGAAAGGGCAAAACCCCCTAAAAATGTTTCCTAAAAACCCTCTAAGTCTTCAAAAATACAAAAATTACCTCAAAGGGAGAACCTTTAAAAAAGGCGGATAACACTATCTAGAGGAAAAAACATGAAGAAATAGTGGAAAACGGGCTTATCGGTGATCAAAGGCACAATGCACGGGAGTCATCGGATCTGGCTAATAAATGATCCACATCCAATCGGGATATCACAATCAGTGCTGGCAAGCAGAGGATATCGAAGGCAAACATATTATAGGACCAGGCTGATGCGATATCTTGATTGCCAATATTAGCGGATCACAATCGGCTTTGGCATAGGCCATACCATATGGAAAGACCTTAGGTTTATGCAATATGTGATTGTGGCAAGTCGCATTGTGTTATCGCATCAGAGCTACATAGAGCAGTGGGGCTGTATAAATATGTGTGTGTGTGTGATGCAATAGTAGACCTGATAGAGCTATAAATGATATTCCATAAAATTTGAGATCCATCAAACAATAGTTTCTATGCATTTTCGCATATTTTGTTCATTAAATGAAATACGAGGGAAGCACTGATACAATGAAAAATGGACCCGAAAGGGTTTGTGAATGAAAATATATAGTATTTGAAATCCATCTAAATCCATTTATATGATATTTTCCAATGTTTTAATGTATTTTTAAAATACCAAGGGAAACTATGAAACAAGCAAGATTTCGAGCAGGCCATAGGTGATGAGTGGTTTTGACCATGCTCCACTCGATCCCATCCACTCAACTATACATGGAGAGAGAAAACCACCCTTTTAGAGTGGTTAACCTCCGTACGAATGAGCCGCCCGAAATGAATCTCAGCCGTTGGATCAAGATCCCTCAGATCAATGGTGGGGATGCGATAAGCGATAGAAAGGTGGACCCGATGGAAGTATACGATGTATTTATGAATATTTGAAGTCCGATGAACAATGTTTTGGCCGATTTTCCCATGTTTTGTAGTTTTTCTCTGTGTAAATAGGGAACAACTATTTCTGGAGATTTCAAGCACCAATGGTTCATTCCGTTACAGAATAGGTGGCCACCTTCTATGAAAGCGTTAACAAATGATTGTTAAACACTTATAAGGGGATTTGAGTGGACAAAGGCTGGGAGCCAAGGAGCCCGAAGGGGAAAACAAGCTAACAAATGATGATTGGCTTTAAAAGCCACAGACTCACAGAATGACGAAAAGAAGAAGGAGTTACTGCTAAAACAAATAATAAGTAGGGAGCGTAGAAGTGAAAAGCAAGAGCCAAAGAGCTGAGAGCCTAAGAGCCAGCGCGAGAAATGAAGAGCGAAAGTCAGAGAAAGAAGGCTGAGAGCTTCAGAGCTGGGGACAGAATGACATTATAAACCCTTTGGTCCTATGTAAAACAGTGGAGTTGAGCCAAGAGCTTGTAAAAAGGACCTCCCATAATCCCAAAGAGCCTAGTCAAGTTGACTAGAGATCAAAGAGACGTAGCCCGAGAGTTTGGGTGAACTCCAAATCAAATTGTTGCCTTATGTGTCTGTTTACTGTTGCATTATTTACTGTTATATGTATTTATGTATCAGTTTAAGCACATCAACTTACAACACAACAACATAATTTAAAGCATATAATCAGTTAAAAAACACAAATACCATCATACACATATATTTTCAAGCATTTTTAATTACACATTGGTTAATCAATAAGACTTGGGAACATTTAAGCTTTGGAAGTGGGAAAGGTTCTTGTAAGTTAGACAAGAAGCGTAAGTGCCCCATTTTCAAGTCACCTAAAAAGTCTCTTTTTCATCTGGAAGAAGGTAAATTGATAGGTCATATAATTCCCAAAAATGGTATCAGAATTGACCCAAGTAGAATTGAGTCTATCATGAAAATTGATCCCCTAAGAAACAAAAAGGAGGTACAATATTTCATTGGAAGGATAAATTTTTTGAGAATATTTTTTCGAAATTTGGCTAAAATTTTAAGAGCTATCACCAACACATTGAGAAATGACAATGAAATAAAACGGAATGCTGAAGAAAAAATGTTATTCAGTGAGGTAAAATCAAGCTTGAATCATGCTCCTATTGTAGCCAGTCCTAATTAAACTAAGGATTTCATTATCTTTCCTTTTCTTCAGAACATACTATTGCAGTATTACTAATGCATAAAAACAAGGAGGGATATGAGTAGCCCATAGCCATTCTTAGTAGGGGTTAAGAGATTCTTCTTTGAAATATAATATTATGTAAAAGAAATATTTTTCCTTGGTAAAATTCTTGAAATATTTTAGATTCTATATACTACATTCTCATATAATTGCTTTTGTTCCCAATGCATTAGTAAAAGGCATCCTCACTCAAAATGATCTAGAAGGAAAGAGGGGTAAGTGGATAGCTTTTATTTTGGAATATCATGTTGATAGTAAGCCCACAAAGCTTATTAAGGGTCATGGATTGGCCAAATTGATGGGTGAATAAAATTTGCATGCATTGGATATCAATTTCATGGCTTCTCTAGATGGTGAAGAAGAGTTTGTCCAATAGTTATCATAAATATTTGCTACTTTGCCCTCTTATACAAATATTTTTTATGTTTTTCAACATTTACAAGCTCCACAAGGTCTGACAAATAATAAGGAAAGATTCATCAAATTAAAGGCTATCAAATTATGTATTCTAGATCAAGCTTTATATTGGAAGGATGTTGGAGGAATTTTATTGAATTGTTTGTTAGAGGATGAAGTAGATAATATAATGGAAGAGTTTCATAAAGGTTACTATGGAGGGCATCTTTTTCGGAAGACTACAACAAATAAAATCTCGAGAGATGATTTCTACTAGCCTACGTTGTTCCCTGATGTACACAAAAGGGCTTTTACTTGTCATCAGTGTCATAATTTTTAATTAAAGAAGAAACTCTTACCTTTTCATTTGAATCCTATTTCAGTAGAAGTACCTTATCAGCAGTGAGGTTTGGATTTTATTGGCTAGATTCATACAAGTTCTTTGGCCCAACACAAATGGATTCAGATAGCCACAACTTATTTCACCAAATGGATAGAAAAAATTTTAGTTAAGCAGGCCATAGACTCAGTAATTGTCCAATTCATGGAAGGTTATGTTAGTTCCATGTTTTACTATCCTCACAAAATCATCACTAATAATTTTGTTGCGTTTAAATCTAAAAATATGGTTGATTTCTACAATAAATATCACATAGTTTTATGGAATTCTACTTCCTATTATCCTAAAGGAAATGGGTTAGTAGAATCTTCTAACAAGAGCTTGGTCAATATAATAAACAAGTAGTTACAAGAAAATAAAATGTCTTGGCACAAAAATTTGATAAATTATCTATGGGATGATAAGGTAAGCACTAAGAAATCAATTGGAATGTCGCATTTTCCAATTGGTTTAAGGAGTTGATGTAGCTTTCCCTACCTCCCTAGGAGTTCCAGTATTGAAATTATTGCAGGAATCAGAAGTTGAAACAAACAGTATACAAACAAGGATAAGTGAAATTGTACAATTACAACAAACTAAAGTAGAAGTCTACAACAACACTCAGATAATCTAGGACAATATCAAAAGGATTCATGATATATGTTGCAAGATGATGATTTTCATCTTGATGGCCTCGTGTTAAAATGGGATTCTAGAATTGAGAAAAAAAAGAAAACATGGAAAATTCAACAATTTGTGAAAGGGCCCTTACAAGGTTAAACATTTTCGTGGGACAGATGAATTTTTGTTAAAGGATCTAACATGAGAGACACTTGTTGGAGGATCTATCAATTGCCAATTACTCAAACATTACTTTACCTAAATTTAGTTGGTTTAAAATAACATCACTGTATATATACTATTTTATTATTCCATGTACTACAGGTGTGGGTAGGTATCATCAAAAATTGAATCCCAGAGTGAAGGCCCTAAGGTTTAAATGAGTTTCTACCATATGTAATGAATTTTTGATTAATCAGGTAATTTTTAGTTGGTTGATATCTAAATAGATGCCCAATCGAGAAGGATACTAGTCTATAGTGCTCTTGGCACCTCACAGGGCGGATTTCATCCCCATTGGAGTCAATGTTAGGGCCCTATAAATATAGTGATCAAGGTATGATTATATAGCTATTTATCCCAATGGGATGTTGTAAATTATTTTTTCATTTTAAGTTGTTTTAGATTTTGAAAAGAAATGAAAAAATAATAAAAATACAAAAAGAAAAAGAAATTATGAAAATACAAAAAGAAGGAAAAATTAAAAATAAAGGGGAAAAATTAAAAAATAATATCTCCAAAGGGGTGCGCTAGTTTAAATGTCAGTGAGTTTAATTATCTTAATGTTAATACTGTGATAAATTTTGCTTAAAGTTCAGAATAACAATGTATGTGATTTTTTTTCACTTTCAATAAAGTGTTGGCACTATTGGAAGGTTGAGATTGACCCTGTCTGGAAAAAAAACGGGGGAAAATAACAAGAGCTTGGTCAATATTATTAAAAAGTTGTTACAGGAAAATAAAAAGTCTTGACATAGAAAGTTGATAAATTTTGTATGGGATGATAAGGTAACCACTAAGAAATCAATTGGAATGTCACCTTTCCAATTGGTTGATGGAGTTGATGCAATTTTCACTACCTCCCTAGGAATTATAATATTGAAATTATTATAGGAATTAGAAGTTGAAACAAATGATGTGCAAAGAAGGATAAATTAAATGGTATAGCTACCATAGACTATAGAAGAAGTCTACAACAACACTCAGATAATTTAGGACAAGATCAAAAGGATTCATGATAGAAGGGTGACAAATGATGATTTTTATCTTAATGACCTTGTGTTAAAATGGGATGTCATAATTGAGGAAAAGGGAAAGCATGGAAAATTTGACAGTTTGTGGAAGGCACCTTACAAGATTGAATATTTTCATGGGACTAATGAATTTATGTTAAAGGATATGATAGGATATTCACTTGCTGGAGGGTCTATCAATGACATGTTACTCAAACATTATTTTACCTAAAGTTAGCTTGTTTAAACCAACATGGTTTTATATACAATTTTATTGTTCTAAGTATTGTAGGTGTGGGTGGTTTTCATATGAAATTGAAGCCAAGAGTGAAGGTCCTAAGTCTCGAATGATTTTCTACCATATGTAATGAATTTTCAATTAATCAGGCCAGTTTTAGGTGATGGAAGTACAAATAAATGCCCAATGGAGAGGGCTACTAGTCTATGGTGTTCTTTGCACCTCATAGGGAGGATGCCATCTCCATTGGAGCCACTATCAAGGATCTATAAATATAGTGATCAAGGTATTAGAATATAGCTATTTATCCCAATGGGATGTTGTAAATTATTTTTTCATTTGAAGTTGTTTTAGCTTCTGAAAAGAAAATAAACATAAGAGAAATAGAAACATTTTTTGGTTGTGAAAATACAAAAAAAATAAAATAAAAGGGAATAGAAGGAAAATAAATAAAAAAAGACCCCCAAAGGGGCGCGCTAGTTTAAATGTTGTCATAACTTTAATTATGTCAATGTTGATTAATTCAGTAATAAATTTCGTTTAATGTTCACAATAAGAGTGGATGTGACGTTTTTTCACTTACGATAAAGTGTTAGCACTATTGGAAGCTTTAAATGTCCTCGCCTAGATTAACGGTGCGGGATGATATCCACCCCCTAGAGTTTTCGAGACTTAACAATGGGGTGGGGGTCTGAAAAATGGTTTATTTAAAACTGCCAAAAGATATGTGGCGATTTCAAGGGCCTTCCCCCCTTTACGACTTAATGGATCCACTCCCCCAAAAAGCACCACTTTCTACTTAGCCCACCCACCTACTCCTACTCAACCATCCATGCCACCCATCATCCTCTCAACCATCCACATCACCTAGCCATCTACGTCACCCTATTGTTGGCTATTAAATTATCTTGCCAACTATCATATAGAAATTGGACATTAAATTCTCCCACCAATATATGATTCCATTAATTCCATGCTTCAAAATGGTATTATTTCCATTAATCACCACCCCATCTCACTTTAAAAATCCCATATCATCCTCCATTCTTTCATTTCGCCATTTGTTTGATACATGCAGATTAAGACCCAAAGGTTTCCGAGTCCACCAAAGCTCTCTGAAATAGCATTCCTCTCCTATAACAGGTCAATTACAGCAAGGTAATACTATTTTCGCAAGCCTTGTTATAGTTCAAGATGTCCTCTCAAAAAGGAAATGGACAAGTGGTTGTCGAGAGCCCTGTTTTTCCTCCTCTTCATAATATAGATGAATTCCCTTTGGTCTAAGCACACCAAAAAATAGTGGAAACCTAGTGTGATTTCAATTTATATGAACTTTATAACTGCACATATTAAAACTATTTAGACAATAGTGATGAATTGAGTATATGGGAGTCACTCTTGCCTCAATTTTTTTTCCATGGACTCATGTTTTCTAGGAATTTGTTACATGGTGTAATCTTAGGTATCTCCCTGTCCAAAAAGATATAATAGCCCAAAATGATGAAATTATACTCTCAATCACACCAAATCCCATCTGCTAAGCTCTTTATACTAATCCCCAAGCTCACTTACATCCATTTTCCACTTATCCATTGATGGAAATATACCGGAAGATTTCCTTGTCTTAATGAGCCCATATCTTTCAGTATCTTTTTCATGAGAATAATGAATTTCCTAGACATAATCCTCCATATTGTGCTTCTATTTTCCATGAAATGTGAAGGTAGGTTATTTCTATGGTAATCTGTCTGTTAGGTTATCCCGTAGATCAAAGGGTAGATGAAGTAGTGTTAGGATTTTTGTTAGTACTTTCAATTTGTCAGAAGCCATAAGTTATTTTTAACTATAGCCAATACCTATCAAGTGTTATTCATTATCAATTTCTAAGGTTTAAAGCTAAAGGTGAATTCAAACACCTGTCAGTCCTTGTATATTTGAT
Organism: Pinus taeda; assembly: GCA_000404065.3. Classification (NCBI taxonomy): domain Eukaryota; kingdom Viridiplantae; phylum Streptophyta; class Pinopsida; order Pinales; family Pinaceae; genus Pinus; species Pinus taeda. The sequence continues at coordinate 23,263 of APFE030680968.1, forward strand.
GTTGTTCTACCAAGCAGAGAATTTCAAATTTGAGTTGTAGAAATTGGATGAACAAGGAAGACCACTATCAATTATTCATTAGACTTCCTTAGTAAAAAAGAATTCAAAATAATATTAATTTAGCAATTTTGCAAATCATTTTTTGCGTACATCCTTTTGTCTTCTTAGCACCGATATTATACCAAGGATTTCACGACAAATGAAAAGCATTTTTCAACTCACAAAACAAGCTAATGTTGGAGACTCATACCTGTACCAAAATTATATAGAAATTTGAATTTACGGATGTGAAATCTCTCCTTATAGATTGCCAGTTTTTACACGAGTTAGAATTTTTTCCTTGGAGTATATGAGACAAATGTTAAATATGGATGACCTACATTTTTTTTGAAGAAAGGAAAAAGCACACTTTAAACTGAAAGCACATATTTCTCCTTACATTTTCAACACCATAGCAGCAGCATATCAAGCATACGAATTAATAAAGAAAATGAATTCCAAGTTGAGTTTTACATGGTCTTATGATCGATTAGGGATAATTTCAAACCTGAGAGTTGAGTGAAAGACCACACCATATGCACATACACCTAAACCAGAGATAAGTATGTATGCCAGTAGGGAGGAGTGGATAAAGAATACACTACAAGAGGCTGAAGAGAAAATTTTCGGTAAAACATCTCTACAAACTCCTATTTCAAAGGACATAGCAGTGAAAAGATCAAGGGAAAGTATGTCTCCTAAAAATTAAGGGTCTCAAGCAACAGACTTTCATGTTTTTGAGAGGAGAAAGAAAGATCCAAAGGTAAATACTATGAGTGATACTAAAGGTAAGGCTTCGATAACAAATATTCAACAGGAATCTTCAGAAGAAAATGGCTAACAAGAGCAAGCCACAATTGTTTTAACATGTATTACCATGAATTCATTCCCATATGTTGAGGAGACAACAAAGTCACCAGTGTCTTCTATATCTCAAACTACAACACAGTAGAACATTTTTTCTAGGTAAAGAGAAACGAAGAAAAACAATTAAGCATTTAAGGCTAGTACATATACAAAATTTTGGAAGCAGATTTCTACCACTCAACACTAGTTATTGTCTACACTTGACTTAGAAAGGGAAATTTCCAATTAGCATTCCCGAAACCTACAATTCCAATCCATAAAGGTGCAAAGGACTACAAAGCCTCAATCTTTTATTTTTATATCAAGAAGATTCATGCAATCGACCAGACTGATTTGCACAAACACATCGATGAAATGATATACTCTACTTTAACAAGTTTAACCATGACATCTTGCAAGTTGCAGGCCTCTTTAAATGACATTCATTCATAGCTAAATATAGAGTGAACGTCATCCTTGGCCAAAGAAACTAGAACCAAAGCTCCTGATGATTTGGAAATTAAACTAGGATATGATCCTACTGACATTGAAGTGATTGAGGAGATTACTAAAAATAAAAATGTTGATATTCAATCTCTAAGAAAGAAAGTCAAGCTTCCAACCACCGAGCATCCACAGACCAAAGAAGTCACTCAGCTCAAGACAGAGAAGAGAGAAGTTGTTCAGGTTGGGAGTTGAACAAAATGTTCAAATTCAAAAAATGGAGACAGACATGGAGGTACTTCTTAAAGAAAACAAAATGTTGGGAGCTACAAGTACATAAAAGAAACAAACAATACAAAAAACAACACAACAAACAACAACAAAAACTTTAACAGGAGGGTAGAACCACCCACTTCATATTCTTCTGAAAAGTTAATGAAAGCCTTAGGAGATTTATCAATAAATAACCCAGAAAATGAGAGAATATTGGCTTCATTTAGACAAATGGTAGAGAATAAAATCAAGGCTGAAAATGGATATTTAGTATAAGTGTAGAAAAGTTTAAGTTGAATCAACGAATTTTAAAGTATGAAATTAGTTTTTGACATACGACATGTTAAGAAAGGCCAAGCAAAGTATATTCCACAACATTAATCCGAATATTACAGGGTTGTAGCCATCAGTTCGGATTATGTTTGAGCAGGAGGAACTAGTATAGAATCTCAAAACAACTGTTGAACAAACAAAAGTTGAAATCAACACAAACCCGAAGAAGCACTCAAAATTATTAAGATATTGAACCCCAAGGCTAAGGATGAGCTCGAATAACTCAAAATTGAAGATAGGACATACAAAGTCATTGAGGTAAAGAGAGTTATGACAAAGAAGAACCTCATGATACTTCTAGAAAACAAATGCAAAGAGTTGGAACTACAAGTGAAAATATTTAACAAAAGGTTAACTTACTGTAGGAGAAAGGACTTCCAACTTTAAAAGTTTGTAGTGGAAAATTTATTCCATTAAAGAAATATCAAGACCAGTTGTGCAACATAGCTGCAAATACATCCAAATTTAGTAAACTAACAGGAATAATAACTCAAGAAGCTTTCCTAGAAGACCTACAATTTGACCTCTACATTCAACATGAAATCAACCATATGTTTCTCAATAAGCTAACTTTTCAAAATACACAGAAATAGATGAAAGATTTCGAAGCATGATGAATTTCTCTATTCCTAATGAAGAACAATGGGATAAACTATTGGATCTTGTTCAGTGAAATCAAACATAAATCTTACGAATTGGGAGTTGTCAAATAAAAGAAATAGAAATGTAGCTACAATCAACAACAACGCCCCTCAAGTTGTGAACAAAACATTTGAATTAGTCCAAAATTTCTATTGGTTTGTTCTATCTTTGAACTATTTACATATTCTGATGGATATTATTTTGTAAATAATTTTATTTGAAGTCCAAATTGAGTTCAAGAGAGACTAAGTATATTGTAAAAATATTTAGAAAGCGTTGGATGCAAAAGAGAAGATCTTTCTTTTATTGTAACCAGTGAACTTTATTTTGAAGTAATCAATTCAGAGGCAATATTGTTTTAGGATTCTTATGTCATATAAATGGTGTGTTTTCCTCTCTGTTAATATGGTTTTCCTTCTAAGTTTTCATATGTATGTTCTTTCCTGGTTGTTACAAGAAGATTAAGATCTTAATTTAGTTACATTACTTTGCTCTAGCTTGTTAAACAATCTTAATGTTTCCCTTCTCACATCAAATATAAAAATAATTTAAGTATGCTTTATATTTAATTGAATCCTACATCATATTCATCTTATTCATACCACACATAATTCATGAGATCTAGGAGTTTGTATATCTCGCCATGTGTCAGCTACATTGTTTATTTGTGATTGAGTACTAAAATTTATTTATGACTCCATGCCCAATAGACTTTTCTTTCATTCTACAACCAAACGTTCAAAAATCTATCTTTACCTTTTATATCTAGCCTAAGATCTAAACAAAAAAATTAAAATCATACAAAAAAAAGTGATGTCTCAAGCTCGAAAGGCTAGATCCAAACATTAAAAGTGATTTCTAGTTATCTCTGAAGTTTCCTTTTCAAATTGGAAAAACTAGACTTGTTATAGATTTAATTCCCATCCACAATAAAGGCACTTACTAATATAACTCCCTAAAATCCCCAAACTAAAATTGTTTATATAATGTCTATTACAAAGAAAGTCACATATATATCTAGAAATAGTTGACAACGTTAAAAGACTACCATTTATGTTAGGTCCCTATAATGCTAGTGATTGCCCCATTACTATTGTAGTTGTATCCCTTATTAATATTGTTGGTGCCCCTATTGTCCCCATAGTTTTATTATTGTGCCCCATAGAATCTCTCTATTGTTATTTTTGTGGCTTTATATTATTATTGTTAGCTTGGCTGGGTTATATTGTGCTCCTTAGGCTCCTATATATAGAAATGAGGTTTTTTCATTTGAATCATCCAAGAATTGTTTATTTGTGTAATGTAAAGGAGGTTGCCGCCTCGAAGAGGCTGAATTCTAAGGCGTTGGTCTCTCTTTTCTATCTTTTTGTGAGCTGATTCCATAACAATTTACAACAATTTCAATTGTAATTCAATATATTTTTAAAATATAAAATATTTTAAAATAATGATGTTAACTTTAATTTGTACTTCTCTTAAACGAATTTGGTAATTTAAAATATTTAGGAAAATAAATTTAGTATTTTGGCTAAAATCTTGTTTAGGAGGAAAGGAAATAGGTATTTGGTTGGAGTGATAATGTATTTCTTTAGAGATCACCAACTACTAATTATAAGTGATATAGTCTTTGTTGAATGATTGTGATGAGATAATTTGCATATAAAAATAACAAGTAGTAATAATTCCATTTTTTATTTGACAACTAAATTATGATAGGTTATCTCACTAAAAATAAAAAAATAAAAACTAAAAACAATATGCATCACAATATATTTTTTAAATGTTTCAAGCCAAAAAATATAATTCTCATAATCCTCGTAATAAACCACTTCTGGCTGAAACCATCTACCAAAAAAATAATGTGATAGATAGTTGCGAAGCTACTCCGGTTCATTCCACTGTATCTATTAAAAGAATAGAGAGAAAGAAAAATAAAGTAAAATAAATATCAAATCAAAATTATAAAAAGCTTAAGTAAAACTTCCACTTAATAGACACATATACACTATATGCAACTACACTGTATGGCATACTCTCACGCAGTCTTACTTGATAGCCTCCAATGGTCCAAGGCCATAGAGAACTAGTTGTAGCTGCGAATGATGGGATGTGCTTATCACATTTTTTATTTATTTTTATTTGGGCAACCATTTATGGGTTCTCCGTTTGTTTCTGAGCTTCCTTATAAAACAAATATGTCTCTAACTTTTCGTGAGCAAGTCCTACTTTTTGGATTTTTTCAATTTTTTTTCTGTGGCAGAAAGAGCCAGCTCTATTGCGCAAAAAGTCTCCCCCACTAATTCCATGGCGAAAATAAGCCTGGTCCATTACTTCCAACTAATTTCCACTTCAACCACGCAAACGCAATGAATAGAAGGAAAATTGTAATACAGGTTTCCCTTCTATGGTACCTACTCAATGAGCAAGAAAGGAAACTGCAGAATAATTGATCCCAGATATGAATACCTTTAATAAGTATATACATTTCTCCCTAAGCCATGTTGAAGTGGCTAGTGGTGTGTCACTAATAGTGCGATCCCTTTTATTCTAAATATCATTACGGGAAACTCTCTCACGTTCTCTTCCTGGATAGGTTCCAGCCGTTCAGGGCATAGAGAAATAGTTTTAATTCTGAATGCTGGGATGTGTGTTGCTTTTTCTGTAAATGGTTGTGTAGAAGAATAATCCAACTCTCTCCCTGTGTTTGGTAGTATGTGTTTAAATCTAGAGATGTATCTATTTACTAACACTGACAGATTTTGGTGTAAATCACTCCAACAATGTGAACAGCACCCTTTTGAAAAAACCTCATTCGGTACTCTGTGCGTGGTAATGGCGGAACCCACCCATCAACGGGTACCTAAATCTTTCTACTTCTGCTTTACTGAGATATTTTCGGGTCTGAGAGCCTCCGACGAGGAATTTGTTTAAAAACTATTAATTTTTCGGAACTTCTCTTCACTGTCTGGTATTATGCTTGGCTTTAAGGGTGGTATATGTTTTGTGTAGTTAAAGAGTCTTGGGGTCCAAAGATTCAGCCCAAATCCATTGCTTTCATGGGTTTTGAGCGGCCTCGCACCACGATGATGTTTAGTTTTGTATGGTTGGCTATGGATGTTGTAATACCCTTATCCTTTAGAAGCTTCGGCATTATGAAATTTTTCGTGGTTACTAGTTATTTTCACCTCTGTAATTTCTTATTTTTAGATAATACTGTATTTATCTCATTTGTCTGTGGTTTCTTAAATGAGCTGGTAATTTAATTGAAATCTGTCCCTCGAGGGTACATTCTGGATTATGCAAAATCTCAAAGAAAGAAGTTGGTAGTGTATTTATCTCAGCACTAACTATTCTTAAATTTCTTTCAACTGCGTAATCTTTTCAGAAATCTTGATGATTCCGTGACTCTAATTTGTTTCTTGTTCTAGTATTAAATGGTTATAAGTGTTCGACTGGCTGCTTAACCTAGTTCAAGGTTTTGCTTCCTTGCAGTATTGGTTTGGCATACAGGACTTGTATGATTAAACATATACGAAGTGGGACACTTGGCTAAATTTCCGCTCCTGAATATTTGGCCTTTCGTTATGATAATATGTATATTTCGACACTATTAGTTTTCCAGATTTCCATTATACTATTTCACAGGTATAAATGATATGTATTGCTATTTTTCAATTTTTCTACTCCAATTTTAACAATACCGAATACATTGATAAGTACTTTCAGTTTTCAGTTATTTTTCCAATGTAATGTTAACTGTGCTATCCAGCGAGTATAATGATAAGAACTGTCAGTTTTTCGGTTTTCTTTCCATTGTAGTCTTATGTTATTCACCGATAAACGATATGCAATGTTGGTTTTTTTTCAGTTTTCTTCCACTGTAATTTTAACTATGTTATTCACTGAGTGTTAACGAAGTAATATACTTTTGATTTAGATATATAAAACAATTTACTTACAAATTTCCATAAATTGACTAGTCCATTACTACTATCTGTTAGCAAACTTCAAGCATAAATTTGTATGGAGGTATATGTCATATCCTTATGAATACAAGAATTTTCACTTCCATGGGTCACAAATTTCCAGATTTGGTCTACAAGTGGACCTGCTCACTACTTTGTCTCCCAACCTTGAGATTATTGTGTGAGCTAATCTCCCTCGGGCTGTTCCGGATTACAAGAACCAATTTGCAGAAAACAGTGTAAAGTACCAGCAGATATTTTCTTCTTCGCCTTTTTTCTCACTTTTTTGTGATCTGTGATAACCCTATCATCTTCATCTTCTTGACTAAATCCTCAAGAAATCAGTTAGAGACAGGTAACTGTCTCTCCAAACTACTTAACAAGTAAACCAATATTATAATAACTGCTATTTTACGTTTCAAACATTAAATTTCAAAATAGTTTTTTTATAACAAAAATAATAAATTGTTTATTTGGTCTGCAGTAATTCAAATATTTACATGATCTTGACATATCACATGTATCTTGGAAAACCCTTTGTTTTTATTTGAACATTCTATAAGATTCGTTTTAATCAAAAATATTTTAATTTAATATATAAGATTAAATATTTTATTTATTTCTTAGTATTAATAAATTTACAAATAAGTTTAAATGTACATTAACAGATCTTATAATTTTCACTTAATTGAAAATTAAAAATAAATTAACTAAATAAATTTAAATTACTTAAAAAAAATAAATTAACAAAAAAAACATTTGTTAGTTTTTTATTGGCTCTTAATTTAACACAAATTAAATTGGAAAATGAATTAGAAATTTTTTCCCAAATATAACCCCTTAAAACAATCTTTAAATACTTTTAAAAAAATCATGAAGTAATAATATTTAAGATTTTTTATATATTATTATTAATTAATGACCCAGATATTATGAATTTAAATAATAGATTTTATTGTGTTCACCCTATAGTATTCAAAGTTATTTAATATCATACATTTTTTAAAATTATTATTGTTTAATAACGACCAATTTGTTTAAAGTTATTTAAGTTGGTACATTTTTTTAAATAGTATTATTTATTACTGACCAATCGAAGTTATTTAATATCATATATTTTTTAAATTATTATTTAATATCACACATGTCACAACTCCATTTACTATGTTAAAAAAAATAAAAAAATTTGATACTGTCATAACCGTTAGGATTATAGTCTGGTACACCTAAGGTTATTCACCTGGTGACACCAACTGGCTACCATGTTAACATGTGGCATCGGTTTTCATTTATATGCTAATGTACGAGTGTTTAGATTTTTATTGGAATCTCTGTTGGGTATTACGTATGTTGTCCACGCGGCATCCAGTCAAGAGGTGACTTCTCGTTCTCCCCTCGCCATCACATGGCCTCTTTATCTGCTTCCGAGTGTAATTAATTCTTATCAACTCCATTGTGTACGAGGCTAGTAGGCTATCTAATCTCTCGTTTTGCATGGTATACCTCGCCTTATCTACAGTGGAGATCTTTCCTTGCCATCTAATGATGACAGCCTTTCGCGGGCTTCCAACCTAATCTATCGGTTGCTTTTGGTGGCGAAGTTCATTTGGTTTGGCAACATTCTGTGTGGTTTTACTTTGGTTCAGCCCATGCATTCAGCTTCAGAGAGCCGGAACTACAAACCGTACTTGAAAGCTGGCAGATTTGTCACCAAATCCTCAGGTATTCACATGAAACAGGGTCATGCTCGTTCTGTTTTTCTTTTGACTATGTGTTCCATCGCTGAAGGAATTCTTGTTTTTGCACATGGTTCATACAAACTGCAGGTTTGTTGATATTGGAGGGCATTCCACAACAACGAGACAAGAGTTGTCTTACATTGGCTAGAATTTCCTTTAGCGGTAAGTTTTCTTTTGTCAAAGTGCGAGGGCAATTTCCTTGAAATTTTACAGCAGCTCGCATTCCTCCACAGTTATATAACTTTGCTGCGTGGGTCGCTCTCATGCAGGCTCGGTGCCGTGGGTCGCTCTCATGCAGGCTCGGTGCCTAACCATCCTACGGAAGCCTAGACTCCACTAAGGGAAACCATCCTTCAGCATGCCAGAGGTCTAGGTATGGAAAAATCCTTTGGTTCGTGGTCTTATCTGATTGTCTCGGAGGGTGACTCTTCAAGTTTCTTCCATATTTGATAACTAATGGATATTTTAATAACTACTGGAGTGGAGGGTGTTGCATCCCCTCAATGCTCCAGGTTTTCCACTGAAATGACTTATGTAATTTAATTTCTAGAGTTGGGCGTCCGACTTCAGTTTTCCACTGCTCAGACATTGTGATTGTATAATGTTTAATGCAAACTATGCACATTTTTCTTTGGCAGGTATATACTCTTATCTGTTGGAATGTAATTATTATGAAGAACTGTTGATTTACTAGATAGATGGTCTCCTTGTTACATTTTGTTTAGAGGAATTACCGTACTGCGGCGTACAAGTGAAGTAGTTTCTTTTCTATAAATTCATGGTCTTGCCAGCGTTTAATGATGTCAATAATTATGGTTTAGATTGCAAATAAATGTGTAGTTCTAGGGTGTTTTATGCATTCAACTTTGAGTTGGTTTGTTCCACATGCATGCGTCTTTTTGTTTGAAAGGGTCCAAGCCCTGCTTCCAAACTACAATCTTAAATTTCTTTCCCACTAGCTTTTCAATGCTACTAGGTCCTTGTCTTTGTTTAATGGTGGAAGTGTTAGATGTAGCCACCCTACCAAACCTATTTACCCATCCATGCTCAATGCTCAGTTTTTTTTCGTTTTGGGTTCTTTCACCGTTTAGAGAATTCTTGTGGAGCGGACCTCCTACCACGTCCATGCTATGACTTGCCCTACCTTAATACAGGGGTAGCATTCTTATGGCACCCTACAGACTTGCATTAATCTCTGCAATTTGATTGGTGATAATTCATGGTTTCTGCTTGCTCGCAATAAGTCAAACAATGACATTTTATACTTATATATTTTTTTGTTTAGAAAAGAGCTCAGAATAAGTTAAACAGTGGCATTTTCTACTTATATATTTTTTTGTTTAGAAAAGAGCTCAGTCCAAAAGTTACAAGCCAACTAAGAATAGCTTTGGAGTTTAACTAGTTCTGTACACTTTATATACTCGAGTCTATCTATGCATTGCACAATACTCCTCAATTGGTTCATTAATGTTCCCAAGAGAATTTAGTCAAATTTTCTATGTCTTCCTAAGGGTTTCATTTTTCTTTCATTCGTTGTTGTATGAACCTAGTTAATACATTTTGTATGGTACCTCTCAATAAATTCATGCTGGCAACCCATACCAAATACTGTTACGCCCATACCTCCCTACAAGTTTTAGTTTCCAGCATGAGGAAAAATTGTCTAACAGAGATGGTTAACTATGTAGCTTACTGTTGTTGTTACTTGGAAACAGTGTATAAAGAGAACTACGTGACCCCACCATTTTCTTTTCTTTTTTTCTTTTTGCATATAATTACACAAATTCTAAAAAGAACTGCAACCCACAGTAATCAAACATTTTCTAGATTCAAGCTAGAGTCTCATACCTGTGTGGCTTCCTCTAAGTGTACTTTCTTTTTCTTTTCCAAGATAGGGTGACCTCTGTTCACTACAGCTAGTCAACCACCCAACCATGAGATTGTCTCGAACTCTAAGTGTACTTTCTTTTTCTTTTCCAAGATAGGGTGACCTCTGTTCACTACAGCTAGTCAACCACCCAACCATGAGATCACTACAGCTAGTCAACCACCCAACCATGAGATTGTCTTTCGAGACGATTCTCCCCCTTAGCTTGCTCAAAGACTACAGTCTTTTCTAGTTGCATGAGCTATGCGCCCTTACCATCTGATCATCACCAGACGTGGTAAGCCCCTTCCCTTTTCCTACTACCTGTGCTCTTTTTCCTCTTCCCCCTTTTTCTTGGAAACCATTCCATGGTTAGGGGGAAGGGCGGTTAGGGTTTTGCAACTGTTTTTTTTTAATATATATTAACTTCTCTTCTGAGAAGTTACATGATATCCTTGCCACTAGGAATTCATTTCTCATTTCCATTTACTAAAAAAATATTGATTTATTCAACAGGTAATAATCATCATCCTTTAGTTTGTTTCTTTTTTTTAACTAAGGTAAATAAAATATTTACAATAGTCTGGGGATATGCCAATACATTTTTTAAAATTATTATTATTTAATAACGATAAATTTGTTTAAAGTTATTTAAGTTTGTAATTTTTTAAAATAGTATTATTTATTAATGACCAATCTATTATAAATTTAAATAGTATACTTTATATAGGGGTAACAAACTTCATTCTAGTTATCAAAATGTTACACATTGAAAATGTTACACAATTCAACACCAATGTTTTTACTGATAAGAAAATCTTTTCAATTTTTGAAAATATCAATAAACTTAAAATTAATTTTATGTTTAATTAAAAGTTCTTATATAATATTTAAATTATAAATTATGTAGTAAGTCCATGTGGAAAAAGAAATTACCAAATAAAAAATGAGCGAAATGTCCACTTTATCCTTTTAATTAACACATTTTTATCTATTTTCCGTTTTTTTTTTAATAATATATATAAATTATAAATATAATTGGTTTTTTGGCTAAAATCATATAATTTGGGTTTTTACTAAAAACAAATTTGCAAAATTGTATAATCTGAACATTACATATTTAAATATATTTTTTAATAAATAGTAATCATTATATCCAATTTAATTTATTTGACCATGCCTAAATTGATATTTCAACAAAAAAAAATTAACAACAAAGTTGTTCATACTTTCAAACAATGCATAACTACAATTACCAAAATACTTCAATTTAAGAATCAATAAAAAATAAATTTATTGCTTCTAAACCTTAACACTAACTTGAATTCAATATTTTTACTTTAATTTAGCTATATTTAACCGAAGGGGTCTAGAGTAGCTACTATGCAGCACTTGTTGAATAACAAATGGTAGCATGTGAAAACATATTTACCTTTTCACCTTTAATTAAGTAGATAAGTATGTCTATTGGAATAGTGATTCCAAGCCTATAGGCATATATATTTTGGAATAGCACTTTTGAAATTTTAATTTAATTATCAATCATTATTGGGTGATAGGTTTTTATTTAACCTCCATAGAATATTCTAGAAAATTATTTGTAGTATTCTTAAACAAAAGATTGAGATTTATCTCCAAAATAGTTATACTATTTTTTCCATTTGATTAAATACATTAATTAAAAATAATTTCTATGTAGTCTAACCCTCAGAAGTTTTTGTTCTTTTTCTAGCAACTAATCTAGTTATTTTTGGCTCAAATTTAATATGAATTTGTTTTGAATTTTGAGTGTGAATATTATAATAAGCGCAAATGGAGGGAACTATTTCCATTTATACACTCAAAAATGAATTTGAAATTATACACTCAAAAACGTATTTGAAATGATTTAAGTTCACGATCTTACTAAAATTATATGTTGTGATTTCCGCAGAAAAGTAAAATATGTCTAATAGTTAGACTGCTCCATATCATAGGAACAAGTGTCCTATAAATTGAATTATGGTTTTTAGCGATGTGGTATTGACATATATCTAGTAGTTAGAGCTCCATATCATAGGAACAAGTGTGATATAAATTAAATTATGGTTTTTAGGGATGTGGTAGTGACATATGTCTAGTAATTAGACTATTCCATATCATACGAGCACATGTCATATAAATTGAATTATTGTTTTTAGGGATGTGGTATTGACAAGACATGGTATTGGTCCATGGTATTGTAACAAAGCCTATATGTAGATTATGAATATCCATAATAAATTGGAGGTGAAAGTCTAGCGTTAAGAATATTGTGACATCTTAATATACATGTTTAACTTGAATCTTAATTTATCAATAATAATAATAATAATAATAATAAAGTTATAATTTAATTAATTATTGTATTTTTTTTTTTTTTAATGTAGCAATGTGAGACTTATCATGAAACAAGTGCATGAAAACTTAGTTCTTGTCACTCAAGTTAGTAGTTATGCTTCGAATAAAATTGCATAAAATATTGTGATGAACATTGGTCATTTCTAAAGCATTATTATTAAATCTATGTTTTCTTATGTCTTTCAGTAATGCATAGCCATGTATATTTATGAGCTAGTTGTTAGCACTCCTCAATATCCCAAGGTTGAGAAAGGAGACCGATGTAGCTAACCTCAAACCAACTTTGGATCTAGTAGCTACCCCTACCAAATTAGAGAGGGCTCTCTCAAGAATCTCATAGCCAATGAAATGACTGGAGAGGAAATCATATGTTAAGCTAGACACTGAGCTCACTAGGATTGTATTTTAGGGTTTGCTAGATGAAGCTCATAGATCTAGCAACTAGGCTAGGGTTTCAAATGATCAATTGTAGAGATATAATAGGGCAAGGTAGGTATGCTCAATGACAGAAGTAGGTTCTCATTGTGGTGTATGTATGAAAGGGTAGGGGATCAGAATGAGCATGTAACCATGAATTCACTAATAAGAATAAGTATAATACTAGCATGAAAATCTCATCAAAACAGAGCATATAACTTATGAATTATTTTTAAGCACCTATGAGATGATCACAAGAAAGAATAGATATGCTAGTAAGAAAAAACATATATTCAATTTAATGATAAACAAAGAAACCCACTGCCAATAAAGCATACCACAACAATCCCAAGATAATAGTTGCAATTTCCTGTTGTATTACTACAAAAAGTTGTACACTAGCTCCAAGCTATGATCATAAAACATCAAACCCTCTCTAACACTTAGATTATGCTAAATATAGACCAAAGACAAGTTTCCCCCTCTCAGGGGTCGAATCCACCATCGTACAAACTATTTACAAGAATATCTCCAAACATAGCTAAGACCAAGGAGGTTAGAAACCAACTCCTAATTTGGTCCAAACTGATTCACTTTAACATTGCAACCATTAATAAGCATGAATATACACTATTTTCACCTTAACAAGAAAAATTATATTTAATTACATTATGTCAAAACCCTAGAAGATAAATTTACAGCAGGGAAATTTGAGTTTGACTGAAAAACCCAAAGAAAATGACCTTATGGCAAAAGCGTAGTCAATTTTCTCAGAAGCACAGTGTGTAAATCGGAAGTGCAAGGTGTGACTTGTGTAGGAATTTTGAGGGACTTTCCCTTATCTAAATGTTGATCTGAAAGATGGTCAAGAAATCTTAGGATGTCTACTAGTGATCCAAATTGGATGCTAGAACACTTTCTAAGTTTTCATAAACTCTTTAAAAATCAAGCCAAAGTTTCAAAGTCTTATAAAGATCAATATTACTAGATATATCCTCATAAAAATTGCAATTTGTGATCAGCACAAAGCAACGAGGATCGTTGGTCAAGCACATAGACCGTCAGCCCATGGTAACACGCACTGCCACAAATTAGCAAAACCAAGGGTCAATCCAAGAAGCCGGGTAAGATTATGATATGAGCTAATTGCATATCGTTGGGAAAACCCCACAAAGAAGGAAAAACCCTGAGTGCCCGGATCCGAAATAATTATAAAATGCAACGGATATCGCGCTGATTCCATCAGGAGCAGGGTCCCACAAAAACTGGCAGGATATGGGAAGGGCTTTGAGTGGTAAGTGGTTTCAACTGAGTCTCACCCGATGCCACATAATGGGTACCACGTGTGTGACAGAAGAGAGAGAAAGCCACTCACATTGAATGGGTAAACATCATGATACTTACCCGCCCGATATGGACAATGACTGTAGGATTTGGAGGCTCTAGATCAATGATGGAGACAAAATCCAATGGATGACCAGATTTGACGAGGGTAATAGGTAGAGTTGTATAGGATTTGAAGTCTGACATGGACCATGCATTGGTATAAGGTCGTGTTCTAGCAAGGAGAGTCTGTGTACTCCAGAGTGTTGGGGGAGCCAAGTACAGTCTTCCTGATTTATATTTGCTATGTGAGACTCAAATTGAGCTCACTATTGTAAAAAAAAAAACTTTTCTTTGAAAACATAACAGAGTGGCCACCACTGAAGGTTGGACCGAGAGAGGTGGCCCAGGAGTATTGGGTGAACTCCTCATTAAACTTGTTATGTTTACATGTTTTCCTGTTATTTTTTCTTTAACTGCTTCATTGCCTGTGTACTTCACAATCTTATCGATACGTTGCATAAAGTAACATAGAAAGATCCATGCACATGAGTCTATAATACCTTAATTATTTGTCTTAGATCAATTTCAAAACAACTAGGTGCCTGAACCTTCAAACATGCTAAAACACTTCTCTAAGGGGCTGAAAAAAGAGGAAGAACCATGTCTTTTGACCCATGTTTTGACTTTTTCTTACGTTTCAGAGGTTGAAGTGGAAAAAAAGTCTACATATGCAATATACTTGCCAAGTACTATCCAACCATGTGAAGAATCCATCACTTGGAGGTCCCCAGAAGAAGTGTAGTGTGATCTCACTATGCTTCTGTGCACCATGACTGTAAAAAGTGCAAAAAATACCAATAATCATCAAAATGTGCCGAAATTTCTTCAAAATTTCTACTTTTTCTCCTTAAATGATGAGTTAAACAATAAATGATGCATAAAAAAGTATTGAAAGGTTATATCTCTTTTTAATCTTCTTTAGGGTTTTCTATAACTTCCTCTTCATGCTCTTAACCCTAATTTTGCAAATATGATTTCTAGTGAAGTAATGCCTTGCCATGTTTCTTTGAAGATTTATGTCCCTGTTGGCCTTCTTAAGGACCTTATCCAAGTGCTCATTAACCCTTCCAAGCCACAAATATTTATTTTTTTAATCTCAGTTGCAATGGCGTTTTCAATGTCCATTTGACCTAAGGGAGGAGATGGCTCGCTTGTTCCCTTTTCTTATTTAGTCCTCTAGTATTTGGCTTCCTTGGTTTGATCTTAGGCTGCTTGTATTAAATTTTCTCAACGTATATCACACTATTACCTTTATCATCATCTTTTACCATATCAACCCTAGGTTTAGAAAGCAAAATCTGATTTACCTTAAGTTGCATGTTCTCCTCTTGTAAGAATCCAATCATGAAGTTTTCTATTTCCGGGTCATCCTTAAGCTCTCTGATTTCTGTCTTTTGCAATTGGATTATTTTCTCAGGTGACTTGCCTTTCTCATTCCCTTCTAGCTCTTCCACGTGAGTATCAAGATCTACCTATTCTTCTTCATACAAAGGTGCATCATGATGATGTCCTGATGCTTCTTGTCCAACAGTAGGAGGTTGAACTCTTTCTACAATGTAAGGAGAAAACATAAGCCTCTTACTTATGCTATATGATTTTGTCACCTCTTCCCTAGGTTTCCTTGTAATTGGTTTTCTTGTAGAGCCAACTTCTTAAGGTCTTGGTGATCTTTCCAATCGTGAACTTTGACTGCTAGGTTGACTAATAGTAGGAAAAAGAGAAGTTGGTTGCATGAATGCCTCCCAAGATAAGTTGAACTATGAAAACTAATGCAAAACAATAATTTTGACCAAGCCATGATGAAACAAGTTTTCTTGGTGATCTTTCCCTTTTCTCTGTACCTTCTCTGTCATCTTGACCAAGCTTCTATATAGATAATGAGGTAGGTTAAAAGTTTTGATGGCTCTAAAATGCATGAGTACTCTTATGTGATACTGGTATAGCCTTGAAAACCTACCCTCACAAGAAAAGTACTTCATGATCATCTTCATTAAAGGGTAATACCTATCAAGCAATTGTGTGAAGGGAAAAATATATTTGGGAGCATTCTTGTAGGATGGCTTTTAGAATGCTTTGTAGTTTCAATATCTAGATCCATCGCTTTGAACCAAATTTCTCCATGGTTAGGGATTCCAGTGGCAATGGAAATGGAATATGTTGAAATGGTGAAGTCAACCACCATTATGCAGGCCTTATTCCTCCTGAAATTGGTGGAAAAAAGGCTTATCAATCTGGCTTGCCAACCTACTTGCTGAATCTTTTCACAAAATGCTAGACAACCCACATTTTTAAAGGACTTCTTGATAAATGATAAGGCCATGATTTCCTACGTGTGAGATGGCTCAAATATGGACACTTTACCTCCCTTATTGTAATTTTTCTTCTCGGTTTCCATGGTTTCAGTTTGCATGGTAAAACCCTAGTTAGGTAGGAAGGAAGGGTAGGGTTTCTTTTAGGAAAAGAGGGGAAAAGTGCCTTTTCTAGTGAGGAGAGGGAATAGAGGGTTTAGGGGCTATTTAAATTAATGGGAAAATTATGGGGGGTAGGGATATGTGTTAGGAAGTGTAGGGAAGTGGAAATTATTAGAAAGAGAGAGGGGAAGGGGTGGTAATCTGCAAACACAATCTTAAACTAGAAACTGCCAAAAGCATAGCGTAGGCTAGAGTTTGTTAGGAAAACAAGGAAGATGAAGGGAATGAGTGTAAAGAAATATTAGGTGAGGTATGTAGAGATTGGATGAGCGTAGTAGAGCAGGAAAACTAATATTTTTATCAATGCAACAAAGTGTAGAATTTTGTGGAATTTTTCTACAAATCAGCTAGCTCTGATACCATGTAGAACTTTTTCTACAAATCAGTTAGCTCTAATACCATGTAGAAATTTCCCACCTATAGATCAACCTGGTAATACAATGTAATAAAGCAAAACACTTGATCTACTTCTACAAACAATTTAATGGAAGATTAATCAACCATGAGCAACATCAATAAGAACACATATAACTGATATGAAGGAATCAATCACACATAACACAGAAGAATTTACCCGAGGAAATCACCTACAAAAAACCCCATCTCTGTATTATCATACAAGTGGAAATACTCTTCAACATACAAAAAAAGATCAGTTCAATAGCTATCCCACTCTCTCTGTAATCAGAAGATGTCTCTAATGATCTTCAATCAGAAGATGAAAATCATGGACTACCTAGGCCTCAATATATAGGTCACAAGTCCTCCAATATCCTATAATAGATCCTTTTCCACACAAGGAATACTTACTATAAATATCCAAGCATCTGATAGTATACTTTCCCACATCTGATCTCAACTGGGTTTCTGACAGAACTGACATGCAACAGTTATCCATGAGTGAATCCTCAGTTATCTAAAATAATAGTTGTCACATGCATGCAAGCATTAACAAATTATATTTTATTATTTTAACAACTTGTTAAAATAATCTAACTGGACTTGACTGGTTAGAACTAAGTCAACTAATTCTCTCATTATAGAACTGAACCTTATCTCCTTTAATCAAGGGATTCCTAAATCAAGCGAGAAAATAATTGCATGATCTCACAAAGACTTCAAGTTTAATTTTCCATAATTAATTAACTCAACTAAATTAATTAATTAATATTTCCAACTGCTGTTAAGACCAAAATTAATTTTACTTCCTATAGATAGACTAAGGACTGCTATAAATAGGAAGGAACCCAGAAATGCTATTTTTAGAACACTCTATTTTTAGTAGTTTCACCTCTCACCCAAGGTGGCCAATAACCTCACTCGCTAAAATGCTATTTTCAGGTATGCTATTTTTAGAAATTCTATTTATAGCACATTCTAAATTTAACATTTATTGTTGCACATTTTTCAACACAAAGTAAAATCACTCAAGAGACAAAAGCACAACAAAACCCTAGGAGAGGGATTTCCACTACATTTCTAAAGAAACTGATGAATGTGAGAGGCCATTGGTGTCTACTTACCTGTCAAAGAGATGCTAGAACTTGAAATTTCTGATGACAACCTTTGTAAATGCATTTCTCCCTCTAATGCCCAAAGTGCACCAAGCTGTGAGAAACATAATGAAGGAGGCGAAAAATGTATTTTGAGGATTGAGCTCAATGTTGTGGTGGCTAAGATGTACTTTGATGATGGATAGGAGCACAATAAATGTGGAATGGACAATAAAAATGTTTGAGTGGTCTTTTTATAAGCTTTAAATCACTTGTTTACTTAGGTCATGCAGTGACATCATCTGTCTTTATGGAAAACTAAATGGTAGGATGGTGTGCATCAGCTTGTCACTTTATTATGCAGTGTTACATCTTTATAATGAGGAAAAAGTACCTTAGGGAACTATTTGAACACTTTTCCCTAATTACTACTCCCATAATGGTGACATGAGGTGACGACATGACCCCTATATGATAATGATGGTATGACCTAATAATGACACCAAATGAATAACTAAAACCATGATTTTGACCTTTCAACCCTTGCAGTATGAATGACCATCAAATGATTACCAAAATGATGATCCATACACCCTTTTGTGACCCATCACAGGGAGGGATGACATGACCAAGATGGAATTTTGTGACCATGAACTGATGGGAGTAGTAATATACCTAGACATACTAACTACTGATAAAATTGTATGTCAAAATTTATTTGAAACTATAAAATTTTGACCTAGGACCATATCAACAACTTTAAAAGAGTACATTTTATCACTGCTGACTAACAAACACTAACAATAGTAACATTATCAGTTGAAAAATTATCCAAAATAAATCATCTACCAAGCGTTTATAAAGAGCAAACAATTCTCTTTGTGTCAAAGACTCAGAGGATACAAATTCTAATACCAACCTATTCTTTGACACGGTCATTACAAAAAGATACATTGATGCCTCTTCCTAATATAAGATGTATAATATTATTGAGCAAGAAATTAAAGCAATTTATAAAGAAATAAAATTAGATGTTCTGTTAGGCCCCTATACTACTAGTGTAACCCCTTATTGTCATTAGTACAACCCACCTATTATATTGATGTACCCATGTAGTGCCCATATTGTTAATATTATGCCCCATTGAAGCCCACTATTGTTATTATTGTGCCCTACATTATTATTGTTATGTAGATTCTAATTATATAATGGCCCCTTAGACACCTATATATAGAAAGGAGGTCTTTTCATTTGTATCATCCAAGAATTTTTCATTTATGTAATGTAAAGGAGGTTGCCCCCTCGAAGAGGCTGAATTATAAGGCATTTATCTATCTTTTCTATCTTTTCCTGAGCTGGTTTCATAACATTTGGTATCAGAGCTTTGGATTCTAGGGTTTCGCTGCTCCAAACAGGTCATCGTGGCATTTTTGCTATAACGTTTTTTCTGTGATGTTTCAGAAGTCACAAAGGAAACCCATTTGAGAGGAAATCGCTCTGAATACTGGGTCTGAATTTCAAAGTTTTTCACGCTATATGTGCGGAGATATGATCTGAGAAATTTGGTCTTTTTGCAGACTCCTGAATTACATTCCAAACAGGTGACCTAGGGAAAATCGTCATAACTTTCCCTCTGGGGATCAGATTGAAATTTCGTTAGAAGGTAAAAAAAGAGGACATACTGTAGCTTATTTTTTGCATTTTTCAGATCCAAAGGTTCAAACAGTGACTCGTGCCACGTCATACAAGTTTGCTCTACTGAACTAGTCTATAATTAAGTCAATGTGGGAGATTTCTCATAACTCTTCCTTGGAGAATCCAATTTGGATCAAACTGGTGGCATTGGAAAGAGGACACATAGGGCTACTATAGATCGCAATTTTAGAACTTAAATATCTGAAAGCACAGAGTTACAGTCATTTCAAGACTGTGCTCCTAAAAAAAAAAAAAAAAAACAAGATGAGGAAGTTTGATGGCAAGGATCCGGTAAATTGGATATGACAAATGGAGCAATATTTTGATCTACATGGTGTACCACTATTACAGAAGGTATGTATTGCATCTTCATATTTAGAATCGGATCAATTTTTATGGTATAAAGGACTTTGTTCAAGTAAAAGACTTGTTACGAGGTCAATTTTCATGGAGGAAATGATAACACATTATGAGGATACAAAGACCAACACCTTCCTTAGAGCAACACCACAACAATTGGAAAGAGTAAAAGGGCTTTGTGACATAGTGGAAAGAAACATTATGGAAACCAGGAAGCATACCCCTCACAACTATAAAGATGGAAGTGTTGTTTCTCCTAGCCTTCCACAACCTACGAGGGTTACACCACAACAATTGGAAGAAAAAAGAGAAAAAGGGCTTTGTTACAATTGTGATAGAAAATGCACTAAAGGTCATAAGTGTGCTGAGAAGAAATTTTTTTACATAGAATATGAAGAGGAGGAAGAAAAGGATCAAGAAACATCAAAAGAAGAGGATATATGCCAGGACCCAACCCCAGAGAAAGAA
>APFE030680968.1:44291-56572 GCA_000404065.3 Pinus taeda
TCACATCGAGCATCAAGAAATGAATCCGACCATATCTTGTAAAGGATTGGAACAAATTACCACTCCTCAAACTCTAGATATAGAAGGACATATCAATAAGAAAAAGGTTCAAGTAGTGAAATATCATATCGATCATCAACAACAAGTTCTCCAACTTTTAAAGGATAATGCCACTTCAGTGAAAAATCAAATGAAACAACAGGTAGATCAACATCATAGTGAAAAATGTTTTGATGTAGGTGATTGGGTATTTTTACTGCTACATCTCAAGCAAGTTATTTATGAGAACGAAATGTTGGCAATACTACATGCACTTAAAAAATGGCGACCTTACCGAATGGAAAGACTCTTCAAGGATAAGGATTTGGAGGCATTGTTTTGTGCTATTTCTATTATCCAACCAGATTGGATAAACGAAGCAAGGGATGAATGGAAGAAGGACAAAGAAGTATGGCCATTTATTCAAAAGTTACAAAAGATCCGAATTCAAACAATATTGCCAAAAATTGAAGAGGAAGGAAAAATCATATTGGAACCTGGAGTAGTCATAGAAAGAAGAACCCGACAGCTACAAAATGGATCAATTTCAGAATATCTCATTAAGTGGAAGAGCTTATCGACTGAAGATTCCACATGGAAGGAAAGTAATTTTATACAGAAGCATCAAGAACTACTCAAGCGTTGAGGACAATGCTTTTTGAAGGAGAGGGGCATGTTAGGCCCCTATACTACTAGTGTAACCCCTTATTGTTGTTAGTACAACCACCTATTATATTGATGTACCCATGTAGTGCCCATATTGTTACTATTGTGCCCCATAGAAGCCCACTATTGTTATTATTGTGCCCTTACATTATTATTGTTATGTAGGTTCTAATTATATAATGACCCCTTAGACTCTTATATATAGAAAGGAGGCCTTTTCATTTGTATCATCCAAGAATTGTTCATTTATGTAATGTAAAGGAGGTTTCCCCCTGGAAGAGGCTGAATTATAAGGCGTTGATCTATCTTTTCTTGAGTTTGTTTCATAACATGTTCCCATTTCTAATGTCTCCTTGTGTGACAAGGTGAACCTAGTGCTGCATAAAATTACTGCACAACCTAGAATTATTCCATACAAAGACATGACTTTCTAGGTTGTAAATCATGTAGAAGTGGATTTGTGTTCCATATGCATTAATAGAGGCATAATTTTGGGTTTATTTCGTCCTGAATACCTTCAAGATATGTATAAATTTCCTAAACTTTAACTCCAATACAATGCATAATTTGTAAATAAATTCATTCAAAAAGAATGTGTTCAGTATAAATGGAATATCTATGTATTGACTAGACCCTTGAGGATAGGTGAGTAATTATCAATGGAGAGTTTTCCAAATAATATGTAACTTCCCCTCTCAATAGAGAAGAAGCCTTTATGGCCTCCAACCCTATGGGATTTTCAATGTAAAAGGAGTTACACAATTTCCTTTAGATTGGGTTCCATTTAGTTAGAAAACTTCAGAGCGATTTTCTTTCAATTGGGAAATTATCCTGTCTAGCAATATATGTAAACCTGTTAATTTTCTTAGAGCTAACAACCATAAATAAAATCCTCCCTTTTACATGTTAGCGTACATTATGGATGTCATTTTCTTTTCAACTTCCTTCCCTACCATGGGATTCAAATGTAGACTTCATTAGACACTCCCCATTTATATTTACCATGAAAATATTTGGGAAGAAAATTATGGTCACCACTTCTATAACATCTTCCATTTTTTTATAATTACCATTGATGGAAATTTGGTCTCCCCAAAACCTCTCCAAATATTGAAAGAAGAAAAACTCGGAATTGATCCAATTGGCAATTGGTATTTCGAGGAAATATTCTCCTATATGAGAGTATATGGTTATTAAGGATCCTCACATTCCTTGCCACACTTTTTTCTTGACAAAGTTAATATGTAAAGAAATGGCTCACTAGACAGTTGACACATGCCTTTCCTATCACTTACCTAAACTCTCTAAGAAATTCTAGCCTAGATTTCCCAAAAAAAATGGTATTTACAGCTTGCAAAGAACAACACATGCCAAAAAAGAATCAAATTTCAATTTCATTAAGCTACCCAAAAATTTTTGAAGGCATCATGACACTTTAGGATTGTGAGTAACTATTTTGTTACACTTTCCATGAGAAAGTATTACATGAAAATTCCCCTAGGATGATATTTTCCACGGAGTCTAGTCCTATGAGCATGCCTTTCAAAAGTCTCAAGAAATTTTTGTTAATCAGTCTCAAAATTTTGTTGTAATTAGAGAAGAAATAATGACATCATTTCCTTTCATTTTACAAAAAGGAAATGGTCAAGATCATAGTAGTGATGCATATTTATTTAAAAATATTATAGTCATCCTTGAGGAAGATTCAAAAGACATTGAATAAGTGTTTGTAGAATTAGCTGATGTCCTTATGAAAAAGGATGTTATTAAAAATACTTCCACTCTGATCGAAACAGATTAGCAACTGAATGTATTCCTAAAAAATACAACAATATTTCTCAGTAACATAGAATTGTTGAAGCTCATCCTAAAAATTTGACTCTTAAGCGACATGCTCAAGGACAATTAGATGTCCCTTTGCATAATAAGACTAGCTTGGCCACCTATGAATTCTTGTTAAAAAATACAATTAGTATTGTTCCCGCTAACATCTCATAGAAATTCCTTGAAGCTATAACAAGTGTTCCTAAGTAGCACAAAGTCTCTAAAGCTTCTGCTGAGACTTTTAATCCTAACAAACATGCGCAAAAGAAGTCATATACTCTTGTCTAAATATAAATAATCTTGGTGACCTCCAAAGTCTTATTGAAAACTTTCATTAATACTAATTGTAGAAACAATTCATAGGAATAAATATTGGTCAGTTCCCTATCATCAATAAAAATTGAATATATTCCTCTTTTAGATTTCTATTTTCACCCACAGAATAACATTGCTATTAAAATAATAAAAAATAAAATAAGAACTAAAGAAATAGAAGCTCCTACATAGGTCGTATGGGATGGTTCATAATTGAATGAAAAGAAAGAAGTTCAGTAAATAACTCATGCTATATTTGAGTATGCATAAATTTCAATGTATACCATGTTACGATAATGATGGATATCCTCAAGAAAAAATATGTTAAAACATGTGGGCTGGAACAACCATTTTTACAACAAGGAAATCAATTTCAAGTGCAGTTGAAGGTGCGAGAATATAAAGATCAATAACAATATGTTCATAAGGTGGAGGGGTTGCAACATAAATTGAAAACTAATACTTATAGATTACAGTATGGGCTCTAGGTCAAAATATAAAAAAAAATATGCTCAATTGGTGGAACTGCAATTGGAAATTTAGAAAGTAGTCAATAATTTAGTCAATTTGGAAAAGTTTAGAGAAGAATCCATTGACATCAATCAACAATTTCTTCATATATAGGATTAGTTCTATAATACGTTGTCTATTTCAACCTCACCAAGACCTCATAGACACAATATTGAATAATATGATTCGTAAAGAAATAGAGTATGAGGAGGAAAATAACACAACCACTGAGGTCATTGTCTAGTACAACACTAAAAACGGAAGCACCCTCAACATACCCTGAATTAATGTAATAAAAAATAAAACAACCTTGAAACCATGGAAGGCTCCCTTGCATAGTTAGAATGAACTAATTAAAATTGTTGACCAAATTTGTTCCTCGTCGATACAATGTGCAATGCATATAATCAAAGATATAGCATTAGAACCAAATATTTCATAGGGCATGCCACTGGAAGCAGATGCACTAAAAAAATAAGGAAAAATACGACACACATAGGTATCAACGTAAAATTTCACAAATTCATAATATTGAATAGGACTCTATGTGGACATATTTGGTCAAACCACATAGTTACTTTCACATGACCAAATTAGTTACTGAATGAAAAGTAGAATAGTTTCTAGGTATTGAGTCATGTGTATTCGAGTCCTAGTTTATGTGGAGCTCAATCCTACTAGAAAACTTGCGGAGCTTCTACATATATATTCCCAATGGAAATCTACTAAAGATATTTTATTACGAACCTAAAGATATTTTATTACGAACCTATAGTTTCTCAAGTTTTAAACATAATTTTGAATACTAAGCTTTAAAAAAGATATTAAAAATACAAAAATAAAAATAACACAACTACAGATAAAATAAAAGAACAAAATAATATTGACAACACAATTCACCCAATGTGTGTTAAGTCTTTGTCTCTACTTCTAATGGTGTGGTCTTCATAATTTTGATGCAAAATGACCCAAATTACGTTAATTATCTAATATTGTTGACACTCTACTCTGCATCTTCACATGAATCGTCTAAAAACCCTTCACAAAGACTCTTCTTTTAAAATTCGCCAAAAGGGAATAAACTCTATGATTTATCACATAAGAAATGATAATCATGTTATAAATAAAGGAGCATGTCCTTTCACTTCAGACTATATACATTGTGGCACAACGATAATATTTTTGTGTTTTTATAATGTTGGGGATCTACATCCCTAATGTCGAACCATAGAGGCTTCAACCCCATTTGTGATAATAGTATATAAATAGGTTGTGATTGTAACCATATGATATACATGGGTTACATTAATACTCGGTGTCTTTGGCTTATAACCCAAAATAAAATGGTATTATAACCAATTTATTAACCCATTTACATATACCTAACCCTCAACCAAAACATGTTACCATGTGTTTTCTATGTTAGCAAGTTGTTAGCAATGACACAGAATTATGGGTCCACTCAAAGTTTGTGGAGTCAAGCTTGTGACCTCCACCCGCTTTTTGGTAATTAGTGGTAATGAAAAACATAAATAATAATCTTCTTATCATGTTACGACAAACAACTTATGCCTCATTAGTGGATCCATTGGAGATATACCAAAGGGTCTCTTGTTTTAATCTCACCAGTGTGAGTCGGTTGAACCTAACCCAACTTTTTGTGTTCTAAGGTGTCATTTGGTGCCCTATGATTGGACCACACGGAAAAATACCATTTGACCATGTCATGTTCCCATTCATTATCACATAACCCTCTGTCTCCCACATCAACACTTACTCATATCCATGCATTGACTTATATCTATGCCACATCATCCTACATATGTCATGTCACCGTGTCCATACTACCACGTGTCACTTCCAAGTGTTGCAATGTGTAATGATAAGTTTGACATTTTGCATGTTAGTCAAAATTTTCAAACTGTCATATCATATTCACACTAACATTATTTGATGTGATTGAAATTGTGTTGGAATCATCTCATTGAGATCTTTTTACATGGTACTAAATCCATCAAATTTTGGGGACATTGAATTTTATGCCTTTCTTGACCTTCCAAGACCATTCCTACCAACCAGGAAGATTTTGTACTTCCAAAATGTAAATTACTAACTAAATAGGTGAGGGTATTTCTGTCACACTTCCTTTATCTCAATTAACTATGCCTTTCTTAGATTCATTCCCTTAACACCAACTTCAATATATTACACATTTCATCGACGTGAAGTTATCGTCATCCTATCTAATGAAATCTTCTTGCAATTTGTATTGATACTTGTCAAGCCTCCAAAATTCATTTCTTTTTGAAAGTTTATTTTTATATTTCAGTGATTTTCCCACTTACCTTCACATCACTATACCTCAATTTTGATTTTAAAAGCCACCAAAGCCATACATATGCAGTAATAATGTAAAATTCCACTATTATCTCAAATATATATGTTTTTCTTTATAAACTTAGTTTAATTGGACATAAGATATTAAATATTACATATTTTTCATCTCCACTAACATTCTACAACTAATTGGAAGGTTCTATTAGATCTCATAAGCTATAAGTCAACCATAGTTGATATGAAAATGGGGCACTTAGGCTTCTTGTCTAACTTACAAGAACCTCTGCCACTTCCAAAGCTTAATTATTCCCAAGTTTTTATGATTAATCACTATGGAATTAAATATTTTCTTGAACAAAAGGTGTATGCTGGTGTTGTTTGTTAAAATTGTTTATGTGTTGTAATTTGATGTGCTCAAACTAATATATAAATACATATAACAATAAATAAAGCACCAGAGACAATGCAGCAATAAAACACACATAGAACAATAATATTAATTTGGAGTTCACCCAAAACTCTTGGGATACGTCTCCGTGAGCTCTAGTCAACTTTACTAGGCTCTCTGGGATTATGGTAAAGTCCTTTTACACGCTCCCTCACTCAACTCCATTTGTTTCACACAAAAACAATGGGTTTAGACATCATTTCATCCCTGGCTCTTAAACCTTTTAGCTTTCTAGCTCTAGGCTCTGGCTCTAGCTCTTGGCTCTGGCTCTTGACTCTCACTCTTGACTCTAGCTTTGGCTCTTTTTCTAGCTTCTTTGGCTCTCATCAATGTACAACTCTCAGGCTTTTCACTTGAACTCGAAGTGACTCCCTTGGCTACTCTACACATTCATATTTTTCTCTCTCACCCTCTTTTTGCTTCTGCCTTTTGCTTTCTGCTTTGGCTTAGCCCTCTTTGCTCCCATCTTGGTGCTGTCCTATGCCTATTCTCCTCTCTTTTTTTATTTCTCTTTCATTCTATGTCTTTAAGCCAATCAACGTTGTTTGTTCGCTTCCTTTTCTCAGGCTCTCTAGGTCCTAGCCTCTGTCCGCTCGAATCCCCTTCTAAGCATTATCAATCATGGCATAACATCTCCAAGGAAGGTGGCCACCTATTCTGAAATAGAACGGACCATTGTTGCATTGAAAAGCCCAAAAATAGTCTTCTCTACTTACACAGGAAAATACACTAAACGTGGGAAAAATCTGCAGAATCAATGTTTATTAGACTTCAAATATTATGAATTCTTCCTTATTTGTTCATCGATTCTACCTTTAAGTCACTTATCACAAGTCGCATAGGCCCCTGTGCTACGGTTCCCTTTGTATTTATAAAAATACATTAAAAACATTGAAAATCTGATGGAGGACCTTATGGAAAACTTCAAACAATTATGCAATGGAATTTTCATACCCTTTCGGGTCTAGTTTTGTCGCATTACACACACACACAGATATATATATATATATATATATAATATATATATATATAATATATATATATAATATATACTCTATTGTATTGCTCTGACGTGATATTGCGATGCGATTGATCGCAATCGCGTATCGTATGGACGTGGGGTTCTATGCATATGGCATGGCCTATGCCAACATCGATTGCGATCCACCAATATCAATGATCGTGATATTTCTCAACTCAGTCCTGCCTTTATGTTATATGTGTATGTGCCTTCCTCCAACTCGATTTGTCGGGGATCGGCAATCTGGGGTGCTTCCCCTTTTCCACTTAAATCTGTTCTTTTTCTTTGGTCCGATGCGATTTCCCTTTTGAAGGGTTCCTTTGCCATTTTTAAAGGATTTTTCCTCTTTTTCTAAGGAACAAAAGGGCATCTTCTTTGAGCGATAACTTCTACATCCTAAGTCCATTTTTTCCCATTCAAGTTGTAGCATATTCAAAATGAGATGATCTCTGTAATGGGGCCAGTTCTAGGAACTTCCTTGGACTTTCATTTTTCCTTTGTGAAGAATACTTAGACCTAGGAGTTTATCTACAATCCATTTTGGATCAATAAATATCATATGTTTTCAAATGTCACCAACATCATGATCCACCTATTAACGCTAGGTCAAAGTCCAAAGATCATTCATAGGGTTAGATTCAAATTGTTGGTCAAAGCAATGACTAGCGCACCTTTAGAAGGAAAAGTATCAACCGATCAAGATTTATGAATGAGATAAGATGATTTGAAGAAGGCATCACATACTAAGGTTGATGATATCTCATTTGACAATTCATTTCTCGGATAACGAATTATGAAAACGAAGAATTCTTCTAGGATTGAATGCAAAGATGTCACTTTATTATCTCAATTCTAGTGAATAGATTCTTAGACTGGTTATCTTAAAACTCTATAAATTTCTTCACGTATAAGAGACTGGATAGTCTAGAAGTTAATTTGAATTCTAAAACTACTTTTATTTTGAAAACTATGTACGCACACTTTAGTAATGCAATCTCAGTTATGGCACTTTTATAATCTCCAGTGGTTGATTTAAATCATGATTTGAACTTTCCAATTACTCGATCATATCGGGAGGCCCCCTTAGAACTATGAGCTATGTATTTTGTTTATCTTTCATTCTTTCCTCATATGTTTTAATGGAAGAGACCAATAGAGGTTAAAATTGCAGATAAATTAACTCTAATTCAAGTAGACACACTCATAGGTTTACGAAGTTCTAGTCTTTCAATTATTCTATCAAATAGTAAGTTGTCATTTTCAATCACTCTTAGAATGAGAATTTTATTTTATTTCCCATTAGAATAAGAACTTTTTTTCTTTCCTATAAATAGAGTTTTATTACTTCATAGATTAAGAACGGTCAAATCAATTTTTATAGAATAAATGGTTTTCATAGAATAATATTTGTTTTCAAGTTCATTTAAATAGATATAGAATAAGCACTTGTACTTTCAGAGCTTTCATAGTATAGAACTAGAATAATAACCATAATTTCAATTCGATATATTCAAAATTTAATTTCTTTTTAGTTAATATTTTACTTCTTTCCATAGATTAAGATTTTATTAAAGTTTTTCCTTCCTTTAGAGATATTTGTGTATATTAATTTTACATATTATTACATAGATAATAATTTATTTAAGTTTGAAAATTCATTTCAAATAGATTAGATATATTTTAAATCAAAATTTAATTCCCTATAATACAAACTTTCGATTGGCATTTAATGTAAGTAATTTACGAGAAAATTAAATTACCCAATATTTTGGTGTTTTTTTCATGGAATTATACATAGGTAGTAACTTTCTAATTTTTTTTTAACACAAATATATTTAGGAGCCGTTGTAAGATGAGAGGTAAGAACTTGTGCATAATGATTGTGGGTTTTTTTCCTAACTAGAGATATGGAAATTTCATCTTATATTAGTTACATTAATTTTTAGATGCATAGTTAAAAGCTCATACAATAATTTAGGATGCATGTATAGAGAACAAGATTCTAGGGTTATAGCTTTTAGAGGATTTAGTTCAATTTTGTCATCACCAACCAACCTCACTAGACCATATGGTGTAGTAAGAGCCATATGACACTCGATCTAAGGCATTCCATATTTTGCAGGTATATTAAGATTTCCTGTGCTACAAAGATAATAATTTATACCTAGAGAATAACCATGTTCATCTACAAAACATGTAGTAGAAGAACTCGCTCCCAAATGAGTCATCTTCCTTTATTCAACAGGTGAACAAATTATTGTTTAAGAATTATAAGTACCTTGTGAAGAAGGAGAAAAGTAAGAAACTTTCTAGTAAAGGAACCAAAGGAGGGCAATCCAATTAAGGAAACTTATATATACTCTACATAATCAACAATTATAGAAGGAGAACGAGAGGTACATAATGGAGGAGAAGAAAGACCACAATTTCGTAGTTGTAGGAGTGGTGGAAGGCTTCCTCTTGGAGGAGGTCGAGTTGGTAGAGGTGGAAGAAGAGGAAGAGGAAATCATGGAGATTATTATGGGGAGGAATATTCTTTTGGATTTCTTATTCAAGAAATTGACACTATCATTACAATGAAAAATATTTATCCATTTGTTTTTCCTAAGGTTCATGGTATGATTTCATTTGAGTCCCTAATGGTTTTGCATTCTTATTGGGTAACTATGGCTTGAGATGGACTTACCATTTCCTTAATACATAAGCAATTAATAGCTTCAAGACTAAGCAATTAAATAGTATTCCAAATTTCTTCATAGTTTATGGTTTCGACAACCTTGGGTATTTTGGTCTATAGACAATAGATAGTATATTTGATTGTCTTGGTCTAATGCATGTATTTGAGCTACTTGATTTTCCCCTTGCTACTTGTATGGTGCATATTTGGCTTCTTGTGAAAAGTAATTTGTTATCGGTAACATGTAATGATAATTTTTACTTGATACCCATATGATTTAAATTCATTATAAGACATTATGGTCCCTAATCATTGGTACTTCACTAAATTAGGCTATTTTCTATTCTTTTGCGTGTGTAGCAAGGTTTATAAACAATATTAAATTGTATTTTATTGGCCTTACAACTTCCCTCTATGTAATGGGATCCATTCTTTTCAAATTATTTCATCACCATAGTGTTATGGTTTAGACCCATTGTAATTCCTTGTTTGATTTTTTTAATAGGTCTAGCTTTTGTGACATGTAACATTATTTATGGACCCTTACCTTTTTTCAATTTTAGAGGGTATAGAGTATTGTATTTTGCTATAATTATTTATGAATAATTTGTTTTTCACTATAAACTACATTGTAATTTATTTATTGCAATGGTTACGCATATCACTTATCAACTTCGGTTGAATATAATAACAAGTTTATAGAATCCAAACCTACAATCTTTGTTATCTTCCTATAACCTTTTTTTTTTCATTCTAGAATTTCTAGATGGGTTCTAACCCAGGGACCATCCTTAATAATTTCCGTATATCTTCTTAATTTATTACTCCTCTCCTAGGTTGTTGGTTGTCCAACTTGGCCTCGAGGCTAACCTAGATTTCAAGTTCTATAGGTCATTTTAATATGATTTACAAATAAAATACATACAAAAAAATTTCCTTCTTTTCTTGAAAGAAGATTCATTATTAAACAAGTATTTATTCAATAAATAGAGTAAGTGATGCATAGCGAAGAAAATCATTATCTTTTCTTTAAGTGTCTGATCAACCAAAATTACGAGGGAAAAGAGTGTTCCACCCAACTAATGAGTATGGTGTCTGCTCCTAGAACCCTCCCCCACCTACGACCCATTTTCACTTCCAAACAATTATCAAATGTAGACATTTCACAAGTTCATCGAAGGCCATCTATTCCCCACCAGCTATAGTCTACGGCCTTTAGTCTAAGCACTTAGGCATCATAAAGAATTCCACTAGCTAACTAGCTCAAAACTCTATGTCCTAATGGCATCCTACTTCCCATTGCAGTGTCTTGCCAAAAAATTTAGTCTTACAATCTCTTCTCCTCAATGTTTCCTTAGGTTTTCCTCCTCTCCTCTCTTGGCTCCCTTTTCTAGCAAAGATTATTTATATCTAGAGAGAAGAATAATTGTTCTCTAATTGTCTCATAACTAAAATTCTCTTTTAGCAATTTTTAACTTTCATTTAACATTTTTTCAGTAATTTTATAGCTAACCATAATTAATATTATTCATGTAAAGCATAAAATAAATATTTATGTTTTAAAACATCCATATTATCTCTTTCAGATAACATAAGTTTTACCAAATTATTTATAATAAAACAAAATATTTAAAATTTTACCAGAAAGTATTAAAAATTAGATAATGTAAATAATATTGAAATTCCTGAATTAACCAATATAATAGTATAAATAATAATGTATAAAATGTCATATAAGATATGAGAATTTCTCATATCCCACCTCTTATTTTGCAAAGCCATTTCGATCTGATAATAATAATAAGGTAACTCATTAAATACTCCAACATTCCCTTATATTGGAGTTTTTTACTCCCTTTACTAAAGTAGAGGCTTTAGAACCAACTGTGTTTAAGAAATGAAAAGGGACCTTAATCAATCGCCAACATTTTTGTAAAAAATTATAATTGCGCTTTCTACAGTTTGGTATATCGGATGAGCAATTCTACAGTTTGGGATATCGGATGAGCTGATGCGATAGGGATATTTAGTGACTTATAACTGAGATGTCCGATCTCAATCGAACTGAAAATTTGATCGACCTAGCCCTAGTGACTACACCTCGCCTGAGTAAAGAAGATATTTGATCGACCGAGTATTAAAGAGCATTGTTAAACTATCCATGTCCATTACATCTTTAATTCGTTGACCATTTGAGCGGTTACCTGCATTCCATTATTCAATAAGATAATTCAATGCTTTATTAAGGCACGCAAACCAGTTCATTATAGGGAGATATCAAGAAACAACGGTGGTCATTTCCCCAACATTTTTGTGAAGAAATGTAATTGCACTTCCTACAATTTTGTAGCAAGGTAATAGTTTTATTCCCGGAGTGTTTCAATTGACCTGTTTTTTTTAATTAAAAATAAAATATTTTAGTTAATATAATTTCATATTAATTA
>APFE030680971.1:15331-37271 GCA_000404065.3 Pinus taeda
AAACATGGAAAAAAAACACAAATATAAAAACATATATAGAAAAGGACAAAAAAATAAATTAAACATAAAAAAGTTAAAAAAAAAAAGAAAATTAACATAAAAAATTAAAGAAAAAAAATCAGAGTGAAGGGAGGTTTACTTGAATGGTTCATGAGGCACAATACTTGCTAAGGTTTTGCAAATGGGGTAGCAAGCTAAGGGGGCTTGATTGTGGGGAAAACTCCACAGTGAAGTGCACTTGAGCCAAAGGTGATCTGGGATGGGTGACCTCCCGAGAAATCCTAGTTATCGGGTGCAAGCCTTGGAAGTGATTGATGCTATGTGATTCATTTCACTAGTTTCAATCTCACTTTTCCACCCCTATGAGCATCACTCAATGTAATGAACGCTAAGTGGACTATTCAAAAATCATGAAAAATTAGTCAGTTATGACTACCTCTCATGGAAATGGTATGAACGCTAAGTGGACTATTCAAAAATCATAAGAAATTAGTCAGTTACGACTACCTCTCATGGAAATGGTCATAGATGAATTACTTACTTAACGTAATTGAATTCCAAAAATGATATCTAGTAAAAAAACTATAACAATAAATAAATAAATAAATATACAAAAGAATCTTTCAAAACAAACATAATTAAAAAAAGAAAAAGAAAAAAAAAAGGAAAATAGAAACAAAATAGAAAAAAAAGCAACAACATAAAAATTAAATAAAAAAGATAAAAAAAAAAATAGAAAACATAATATTTTTTTGAATAAAAAACATAATTAAAACATAAAAATGAAAGACATTAAGAAAACATAATTAAAAAAAAAAAAAAAAAAACATTTTGAACATTATAAAAAAATAAAAATAAAAATCTGAAGCCTTGGACTTGGTAGACTGATTCTGAGAATTGGTCTGGGCCCTAGGCCTGTTTGCTAAGCCTAGGGTCACTGAGCTAGGCGGCCTTGGAAGCTGAATGCTCCGCTGCCAAGGCCGTCCAATGACCCAACAACCTTGGGTTGGCTGGTCGTTTCTCGAAATCAACCAGCCAGCTACACTAGGACGTTGGGTTGGGAGGCCTTGGCTAGCCAGCCTACGGTCGTTGGGTCGTTGGGCTTGGTGGCCCACGTAGCTGCCAAGGCAGCCCAATGACCTCGGGCTTGGAAGGTCAATTCTGAGAATCAGTTTGTGCCCCAAGTTAATTTTATTTTGC
This sequence comes from Pinus taeda, assembly GCA_000404065.3. NCBI lineage: Eukaryota > Viridiplantae > Streptophyta > Pinopsida > Pinales > Pinaceae > Pinus > Pinus taeda. The sequence continues at coordinate 16,532 of APFE030680971.1, forward strand.
TTTTTGCTTTTAGTTTTTATTATAATGTTTTATTTATTATTTTATCTTTATAATTTAATTTTAATAATTTCTTTCTAGTTTTTTTTAATTATTTAAAATTGTTTTCATTTTCTTGATTTTTTATGTTAATTTCTTTTTTTATAATTAGTTGTTTCGAAACATTTTTTGTATTTTTAATTTATATTTTATAGTTTTTAATTTTTTGTTTTCTAATTTTTAATTTTTTTAATTTTTAATTATTTATGTTATGCTTTTCTTTGCCATATATATATATATATATGTTTTTATATTATATATTTTTAATGTTTTTTTTTTTGTAAACTTGGTGGTGCTTCCTCTATTGATATTAACTAATCAAAATGAAATCTTCCATTTGTTCCGGGTGGTCTTACTTGCCCGAAGGAAAGCAAGTAGCCACCTGTCTGCATTAAACCCTGTCCAAAATTTAAAAAGGTCTTTCTCTATCCATCTCGCAACATTGTCTTTACTATCTATACTATTGTTCCATTTAAACAAGTAAGAACTATTCATCATAAAACTTCAAGAAAAATGTACTGGACCTCTACTTCAATCCTCGTCCGAATATATTACTGGGGCTAGCGCTTTGGCACTTGAGCCCAGCATCTCGCTCCTCTTCATGTCTTGAAGTGTTTGTTCAATTCTCCCCAGTGCCAAGTTGTTTCTAAAATTTTGTATCTGGACTATTGCAATATTCCTGAGGAGTTCTGCCCTGACGAGATCCTTTTCTTTGGTATCCTCCTTTACCTTCGGTCCTCTGCTTGCTGCTTGTTCTCGATTGAGAGTCATAGCCCAAGCCACCACGTTCTTCATGACCCAATACTGTTTAATTGTCTATCTGAAGAGAGAGTGCTGTCCTCAGGAGTTCCCTGTGTCCGGAAGCATGCTCTCCCATTCCTCCATGGTGATGTCTTGGTTCCTTATGTTGTCGTTTAGTTCTCACTCCCAGCCAGCAATTTGAGCTCTGACTTCCGGTGTGTTCCCTGACATGTAAGCATTGATGAGGGTTTTCATGTGTTCACATCTAGACTTTTGCCCTCTCTTTCTTTGTGCTTTGTTTGAGTTGCTCGCCCCCTCTTCCATCTTTTTGTCTCTCTTACCCTTCCTGGTCGCCATGTTGTCTACGTACCTGTTGCTGTTTGCTTCTTTCTGTTTGTTGTCCTCCTCACTATATTGGGCATATTTTGAGGCGAGACCTATCACATAACCATTACAATTGTTAGTTTGATAATGAACAAGCATCCAAAGAATTTCCCATTTACCTGTGTAACATTTGTTATCCCTTTCAGTGCCAAAACTGAGGATTTTCATGGTTTCTTTTAGATTTTCCCATCTCCTCTCATACTTTTGGGTTCTTCTAATCCTTTCTTCTCTTACCGTCGTGTTTTTATCTCGACGATATCAATCACTCAGATAGCACGATAGAGGCATCTGCTTAGGACCGCCTCTAGGATAGACTGGGTTACTGTTCCTCGCATTGTAGGGAGGCTTGGCCATGGGGATGTTTTCCAGGGGTCTAGGCATCAGAACCCTGGCTTTATTCTCTTCCACCCCTAGTGGAATTTTTTTTCTGTTTCCATCTTCTCTCTGTTCTTTTTATTCTTAGAGGCTTTTCATTTTTTCCCTCTAGTTTTTTCGAGAAGTCCCCAACAGGAGTCATTATGGCCTCATTCTCTCACGTTTCATTTCTTGGGGTTACCGTGGTGGCGACCTCTCCTTTCCTGGTTCCTACCCCCTCCTCTCCTGGCTTACTCCCCATGATTTTCATTACACATTATATACGTTTAAACCATCCAAGGTCCCAGGTATCCCTGGGTTCCTCCCTATCAGAATCAATCACTATCCTGTACAAATTTCCTAGATTAATGTAGAAAGACATCCTATTCCTTAAGATGTTGAGGGCTAGAGGATAAACATACCAACTTGGAGAATTGTTTCATGTTCTATCCTCAAGTTGCAACGTCATTCTTCAGCCACCTTTCCTCTCTTTGGTTCTCGTCTCTTCGTGCATCTGCCTATGGACTGTTTTCCCTTATGTTTTATTCCCCTCCCCTTTATGTCCTTTCCCTTTTCATCCACCTGTCGATCATTATTACTCCCCTCACTGATCCCTACATCGTCACCTTGGAATGGTGACCCTCTGTCCTGTCTTACACTTTCTCTCATTAACACTCACTTACTTCCCACTGTTCTTATCGTATGATCTCATCCCTCATCCTGCCACTTGCTGGCGTCCTTCTGCCTGCCCTCCCGCTGGCCCCCTTGCCATCCTCACTGTCCTCCTTACGATATCCACCAAACTTCTCTCGGGATCTGTTCCTTCCCTTCCCTATCCTTCCACTTGCCCTTTCCCCTATCCTCTCCCTCCACTTCCCTCTCCTGTCCTTTCACTCGCTTGGACATTGCTTCCCACTTCCCGGTCCCATCTCCCCTGTCCCACTTCCTCCATTGTGCTACACCCTGATTGGGGGTTCTCCTCCCCTTGTCGTTTTCTAGGATTTTCACTAAGTTTTCCATCTCCTCCATCTGATGTAGTTCTTCTGCGTTTATGTCTATAGTTCTGCCTACCTAGCCGCTTCCGCAATTTGCCAGGTTTTCCACTGCCGCATTAACTTTCCTTCGAATGTGTGTGGGGAGGATGTAGTCTATCTGTCTAATTAGTTTACTGATCTCATGAACCAGCTAAGCAATTCTCCAGCTTCGGCTGATCTTCTCCCACTGTGTTCCTTGTTGTAGCTTTTTTACTATTTCAATCGCCATTTTCGAATCACCTTCTACCTATAATTTTTGAAATCGCTCTCTTATCACGATTTCCAGCCCTTTATTCAAGGCATGAAGCTCTACTTCATTATTTGTTGCATTGCCACAGTCCATTGCGTAGATTCTGAGTGTCTTACTCCTATCATCTCTGAGAACCCCTCCTGTCCCCGCCTCCCTAGGATTCCCTTTTGCATCGCCATCGAAGTTAAGTTTGATGAATTCATTATGTGGTCTTCTGAATTGGTTTACTTCCTCTCCTTTGGTGGTGTGGTTCTTCCATGAAGATATATGCAGCATGCTTGGTTTCAGTTTCAGACGGGTCATTATCTTTTCTTCCTTCAGGTTAGTTTTCCAATCCTCCTCGAACCATTTCTTTCTCAAAATAGTCTCTCGAATATTTTGGATTATCTGGTTCGATTTTTCTACTTTTTCTTTGCCTTCTTCCTTGAAGATCAATTTTTTCGTTCTTTCCATATATTCCATAGGACAAATTCTAATGAGAGTCTCCAAGCACGGTTCAGGATTGTGTTCTGGTTTGATTGTTTCCTCCAGATTTTTATTGTTATTTGCATGTTATTTGGATTCCTACCACTGATTTCAAAAATTTGATGGTGTTGTTTCCACAGGTTATCGCTATATTTGCAAGCATTGGTAAGGTGCTCCATTGTCTCTTCTCGTTCTCGGCATAGGATACATATCGATGGGCCTTTCATTCCTTTTCTTTGCAGTTGGTCCGATGTTAATGCTCATCTGTGGCTCATGATCCAAATGAAGAAAGTGATCTTCGGCCATGTTTTCTCCTTCCATATACTTTCCCAGTTATTTTTTTCTGGATGTTTGATGTGTTCTACTTTTAATTGATAACCTTCTCTAGTTGTAAACATTCCTTTGATTCTATAGCCCCATCTTAGGATGTCTGATCCTTCTTTTTCGCTATTTTCCTAGTTGCCATTTCCTTTTTGTATAGCTTCCATTGGGGTGTTTCTGGCGCTTCTCGCCAATCCTGTTGTTGTTTCCACTTTCTCCAGTATCATCCTGGTTATATGCACCAGAAGTTTTGTATTGTCTTTCCCCCATGGAGATCAGTGAATAGGTGGATTTCTTCCCAAAAGTTGGCTTTGTCCCTTCCTCTGATTTCCTAGAAGCTATGGTTGCTGATAAGATTCCTACTGGCACTGGCTAGGTTCCATATTGCAAAGCCTTTCTTATCATTTTGGCTTCTCAGCTTTCCTTAGAGAGACCTGGGCATGTCATACTTCCTCTCCCATAGTTTTTTCCAAATATCTACCGCTTCCTATATCCATCTCCACCACAACTTTACTCCCATTACCTGATTCAGAATGTAAGGGTCATGGAGTCCAAGGCCTCCTTATTTTAGGGGTTTGCTGAGCCAGCTCCAGGATAGAAGCGCCCATTTTTTTACCGTGATGGGTCCTTGCCATAAGGATGTTTTGAACATGTCTACCATTTTCTCACAGACTATTTTAGGGCTCACTTGGCTAGTTAGTTGGTATATCAAAATGGATTGTAATACTGACTTTAGTAGTATTACACGACTTGGAATATTTAGCATTCTAAATGTCCAATTTTTCATTTTCCTTTAGATCTTTTCCAACAAGATTTTCCAATTATCCACTTTGTTCTGCTAGTCCTCTAGCTGATTTCCTAGATACTTCGTGGGGAAATTTCCTATTATGAATCCCATGGATCTTGATAGGAAGGCTTGAGAGGGTGTTGGGGTGTTGAAGAAATAGGTATCCGACTTCTCTTTTTTTATCTTCGTCCCTAAAGCACTAGTCAAGTCTGTAAGGATTTCCATAATTTTCTTGGATTCCTTAAGCGATGCAGGTCTGTATAACATTACGTCGTCTACGAATTTTAGGTGGGTTAGTGGAAGGTCATTCCCCCAAAGAATTATGCCCATATATTGTTTACTGCAGACTTTCACTTTTATATTTCTTCCTAGACCTTCCACTGCTAGGATAAACAAGAAGGGTGATAGTGGGTTGCCCTGCATGAGACCTGTGGTGGCGTTCAATGCCTCTGTACAGGATCCGTTGAGCATAATCGATAGAACTAGGGTGGTTACCATTAACATTATCCAGTTTATCCATCTTTCATCGAAGTTGAATGCCTTCAATATTTTTTGTAGATACTCCCAGTTCAGTCTATCATAGGCTTTGGCCAAATCTAGTTTTACCAACATTCCTTTGGTTTTTTATTTTTTTAAGGAGTGGATTGCTTCTTGTGCCACCACTATGCCATCTATTATTTGTCTTCCTTTGACAAACCCTATTTTCCCTTGAGATATCAAGCCAGGTAGTATGGGTTTCAATCGGTTGATCATTATTATGGCCAATATTTTGTATATGACATTACAGAGTGCTATTGGTCGGAACCCTTGTGGTTCTTCCGAGTGCTCTGCCTTCAGGACCAGGGCTAGAAATGTTGAATTCAGGGCCCGGTGCATTCTTTTAGTACATCTAGACTCCTCCACTAGTTTCACTATGTCTTCACTTAAGAAGGCCCGAATCCGTCTGGCCTTGGTGCTTTGTTTCTCACCATATTCTTAATTACCTCCTCCACTCTGCTTTAGTTATTTCTCTTAGTAGAGGCAAGTTTTGGTCTTTGCTCACCAATTTGGGGATATTTTGAATGATTTTGTTAATGTTATCCCCTCTTCTAATGTTTCGTTCTATCAGAATCCCTTTGAAGTGTTGAACTAGTAGATTCTCCATTTCTTCCTTTTGAGTGAGCCGATTACCTTGCTGATCCATTATGGAGAATATTATGTTCTATTTCCTATGTTGTATCATTGCTTTATGGAAGAACTTTGTATGTCTTTCTCCTTCTTTTAACCATTGGATTCTTGATTTTTGTTTCCATAGGATTTCTTCTTGTTGTCTCCTTTCCTCCAATTTGTTAATCAGCAACCTCTCCTCTTCTGCGAGCTCTTGACTTCTACCCTCCTCGATTATTTTCTATTGTAAGTGCTTCATCTTTGTCTGAATTATCTCCTGTTCCTTCTGTATGCTACCGAATTCTTCCTTGTTCCATTTCTTTATCTTCCCCTTTAGATCTTTTAGTCTGAGTTGAAAGGTGTTCATTTGGTTTCTTCCTCCTACCTCTTTCTCATTCCCTTTCCACCATTCCTTCATTTTATCTATAAAGGTGGGTTCTCTTAACCAAAATGCCTCAAACCTAAAGGGTATGTTATATTTTGTATGACTCATTTCAATTTCTAGTTTAATAGGCCAATGAACTAACCCTAAACATGGAAGAATTGATGCTTCATAGAATATGTCTATGCCAATGAAGTGTTATGTTGCCAAGGATCTGTCTAGACTGGATGCTATCTATCTACTCCCTCCCCTTCTGTTGTTCCACGTATATTTTCCATTTATGGTTGCGATGTCTACCAATTTGAGTTATTCTTGAAGATCCCTGAAACTCTCCATTTTGGGCTCTTCTCTTTGCAATCCTCCTTTTTTCTCCTCTATTGATTTTATCACATTGAATCCCCCTGCTATTAGCCAAAGTTTTTCCTCATGAAGTTTTCTTAGCTTCTGTATTTGATGGAGGAAGTTTCCTTTTTCCACTGGAATATGAGGGCCATATACTGTAGAGACTAGAAATCATTCTTTGTTCCCAATTAGCCAGAATCGTCTCGTGAAGATTCTTTTCATGCCCACCCAATAATATACTGTGATCTTTGCTGGGTTCCACAGTATTGCTATACCTCTCGCACTGCCTTTCGCATATATGGTCATGCATTCGTACCTTGGTTTTATTTTATTTAATATTTCCTCCATTCTCCCTCTTGTGATTTTTGTTTCTTGTAGCAGCATGAGTTGAGGCTTTTCGTTTCTTAGCCTTTCCACTAAGTTTCTCTATTTTCCTTTAATATTTAGGCCTCTTATATTCCAAGATGTAAATATCATTGGGTTACTTGGTTTATTTGATGGAATATCGTCGATAGCGGTACTACCCTCCTTGTATTCACTAGCATTTCTCCCATAATCTGTATAGATTCCTGTAGGTTTCTTTGGTCTCTTTTCTTCCCACCTTTCATTTTATTTGGATAATCTTGGTTGATGTCGTAATGCAACCCCAGTTGTTCTGCCATTTCCACCTTCCCCTGTCCCTGTTTAACTTGATATTGTTGGAATGTTTCTCTGTATAGTCATTTTTGGTCTTCTGGAATGAATCACTCATCTAAATGTCTCTATTCATTCAATAATTTCCTTAACGCCTATTCTTCCATGCTTAGTTCTTATCCCCTACAGGTGTCTATTTCCATTGTAGTGTTATCCATCTTCTCTCTATCTCTCTTCTCCTCCTTTTATGTCATCTTGCTTTGGGATTTCCTCTTAGGTTTTTGTTTGCCTTGACTCAAGCTACTTTCCTTTCCTTTTCCCCCCTGATAGTCGATTGTTTGGATATTGTTATCTTCTTCTTCTTCTTCTTCTTCTTCTTCTTCTTCTTCTTGTAGTACATCAAAGTTTTTTATTCTACTTGGCTAGGCCTGTTTTTCTATTTCCCCCCCGCTGGTATTCTCTATTGCTTTTTTTCTTTTTCTTTTCACTTCTTGAAACTCGTCCTTGTCTTCTTGATTTTTCCTTTGTTGTTTATGCATGTTCTCTCCCTCTTCTACATTCAGTGGGCATTCCTTGAATAGGTGGCCATACTCATGGCATCTTCTACATCCGAATGGGATATGTTCATAGTCTAGGGTTTGCTGCCAGACCTCTTCATGGTACTCTAGTTCTACTGAGTCTGGGATGGGTTCAACTATATTCATGTAAACACATATTCTAGCATATGAAGTATATCTTCCTTTTTTTGTCATACTTTCTATTTTGACAAACCTTCCTATCATGTTTCCTATGCCCTCTAGTATCTCTAGATCCTAGAAGTCCATTGGGAGGCCAAATAACCTAACCCACACTGGGGCTGCCAAAAATTTTTCTTTGTCTGGGTCATAACATTCTTCCTAGTATCTCATAAACAATCCAACATTATAATGACATTATGGACCATTTTAAAATACCTTTTCTTTGGCTTGTAGGTTCGAGAATATTACCGTGAAGAAGCCTTTGCTCCCAACTTTAGCTTGATATGGCCTCGGGGCTGCCATTTTTGCTGAATCCATTTGGTGAGATCCTTTTCCATCAGCCATACTCCAATGAACTTACATATTAGCGCATCATCTTTCATATAACTTCTGTATCACTCCAGTTTGTTCATCGGTATGATGAATCTTGATTTCACCTTCGCACATGGTAAACATTTGCCTCTGCTGCCTGCCTACCATCTTCTTCTGAGGACCGATCCTGACATGCTATTCATTTCTCCTGCTTATTTTTGGTTACTTATCTTCTGGTAGGATTCCCCTGCCGTTGCGTCTCGATAGGAGGGGGTCTCTCCCCCCTCTCCTCCTCTGTCATTTTGGTCTTTTTCCTAGTCTCTCGAGTTTGCAACTTTTCAGCAGTCTACAGGTTTTTGGAACGGGGTACCAGTTATCTCATGGCTGTGTATTTTTAATGTTATTAGTATTATTACTTTTGCAAAAAAAATAAAAAAAATCCATTATAAAAAATCATTGCAAAGAAAAAAAAAATGATGTTTGGAAAACACTTAAAAAAATAACATCCTAGGACGAAAAACAAGAAGAGAAATAAGACAACTTGAAAAATTGTTAAATAATCAACATTTTAAAAAAATGTGCATACTAAGGACATAAGAAAATTTAAAGTGTCAAAAATGTCTTATAAAAAATGTTGAATGTTTTTCAAAATCCTTATGAAAATCACCAAGATTTAAAAAAAAATATCCACACTTAATACATTAGAAAATTTAAAGTGTAAAAAATAAAGCCACTAATAAAAGAGGTTGATGCTACATCAACACTTTTCAAAATCAGCGTGAAAATCACTAACATTTAAAAAAAAATGTTCATACTTGATACTTAAATTGTCAAAAGTATGCTCCTAAGAAAAAAAAAGTGTATTCTGAATCAACACTTTTAAAAATCGGATGATTTTTTTCTACCTCAAGAAAACGGGTACTCAATACGGTTCCCATTTCAAAGTTTACATTGTTTAAATATAAAAAAAAAAAATTATGAAGCTTCCTTTCTAGAAGTCTCGTGAAGGTATCTATCCAAGCAGCAAAGATAATGAGCTTGAACTCCTACCATGATGGATCTCATTCCTAGGATAATGGATCCCAACCCCTCCATTGTCGATCTCTCCCCTACCTAAGTGGACCTCAAACGTACAGCCTTGGACTATAAGTAAATGCACTCTATATAAAAGGGGTTGGATTTTTACCTTTGAAGCTATACTTCTACTCTGCTAAAGTATTCACTGAAGATTTTGATTACAAGGTTGGAACTTGGGGATATTGGGAGGAATCCATCAATATCAAGGCTTAGTTGTAACTATCTCTTTTTCTCCACTTAACACAAATACATATTGCTTTCCCACATTCATTGTTATTATGATTATTATGAGATTCCTTTATCACTTGTATATATTATGTTAAATAATTTATGTATTACATCCTTTTATGATTTTGTATGTTTGTGTCTTTCTAGATATTTCCCTGAAGCATAAAGGACAGGATCAAAAGCTTTACAAAAAAACAAAAGGACAAGCATTTCAAAAATGGTATGGACCATTCATCCTACAGTATATATGATTTGATAGTAATCTAGGGAATGTTTCTATGTATTTGACTATTTTGTTCTATAGTTTATTTTCTAAATCTAGGGAGATCGCTCTTGTTTGCAAGAGTGATTTGTACACCAAACAAAATTGGCGACTCTAATGAGGAACATGCTGTTCCTCATTAATTTTCCTTGTTTTCTAAAAGTCAAACCTTTCCTAAGTCTATGGTCAATCCTGTTTGATTATAAAAGCTATCTCCTTTAGATCTTTTCAAAGAATTTTAATTTTTCTTGAGTTTTGTGTTCAACACATGCTTTTGTGAGAGACAGAGTGATTCCATCACACTTGCTGGCTAAACAACTTTGACTATGCACTAATATGTACAAGATACCTAAGTTAGTCTTAGAAAATTTAAAATTTTGCTGAGTTTTTCTCTCTGTGATTTTGGATGTGTTGATTACTTTGGTTTTTAGATTTGTTAGCAGTGTATTATAGGTCAAATTTTTTGGTTTTGGTTTTGTTTGAGTATCTTATTGTGAAAAGTTACCATTTTTACATTACTTTGAATTGATTGATTCATTGGTCTATTGAAAGAATGATAATATCTTGTTGCTTTTAATATTCAAGTTTGTTAGTATTTCTTTCTTTATTTCAATTACTATGTTCAGAGTTTTGTTGTTTATGTCTTGGTAAAGTGATTTTCTTACTTCACATACATATATTTCTTTTTACAAAAAGAAAAAGAAAAAAAGATTTGCTTAGATGAAATTTTTTATTAGATTGAAATAATTATTGTGTGCTTCATCTATTTGTAAAAAACAAGAACAAACACATATATACCAGTTAATGAAGTTTTAAACAAAGTTTGATCAAGTCAAAGGTAGTTTCCAAACAAATGCAATGAATGCAACCACCAACCCTTCATCTGACACCCAATCAAGGAGAATCAAGACAATTCAATTGTCCTATAAGATCTATAAAAGAAACAAAATATCCAATTGAATGGGTTCCCTCTTTTTCATACCCAGGCGCTACCCATTTGTGAGTGAGAGCATGACTAGTAGTAAGGTTTTCTTTCTTTTATGCTAAGTTCCTTCTTTGTGCAACTAACTTTTGCTCATGTGATGTCATTTCTAGTTTGCAAGTTGCATATTTCGAGTGTCTCCTAGAATGTGACTACAGAGCTCCATTAATTTATAACCAGAAAATGGTTAAGATCTTTCATTGTACTTCTTTCACTACTTTACCATTAAAGTTGGTATTGACCTCATGAATGTTGTGAATGATACAATCTTGCTGCTCATTGTTAACTAGTTTAAAATGACTGTGCATTAACTTCCCATTTTCATGCATATCCCACCTTGCAAAAATGTACTTGGATGAGAAAATTCAATAAAAGAAAAAATTTTCTTGCAGGTCAAATCCCTTCAAGGGTTTCATGCAATTGGAATTTTGTTTTCTTATTAATCTTTAAATTGTACTTTTATTTTCCTTCGAATAAACATGTTTCATTTCTCTTTACAATCATAAATTTTGTAATATACATATGTGTTTTACTTTACATGTTGGGAATTTCAATTATTTTACTATTTGTACACTAGCCCTAACTTTGTAAATAATGTATTAACTAGTGTCCTAACTTCTAGTTATTTAACATTTACTATTAGTTAGCTGTACTTTTTTTAGTTTTCTTTACTTTTGTGTATAACTTGTTTTTGTTTAGTTTTTAGCAAATATTTATGGGATACAACATGTTTAATGTTTAATAGTTGTTAAAAGAAATATTATTCAATGAATGTTTAATTACATACCTTTTAAAATTGGTTAAGATTTTTATTTCATAAACATAATACATATGCAACAATTAAACTACATAATAAAAGGGCCAATTACACAAGTTGTATATGTGGTCTAATGGTAAATTCACTTGTCATGCAACTTAAAGGTCACAATTTAAAACCCTGTTAAGGTCAATTATTTTTTTTCATAACGTTTAATTGTTGTTAATGAAATCTTATTCAATATAGTCTAATCATATATTTGTTTATGATTGAGTAAGGTTTCTATTCCATAATATAGATATTCCATGCAACTATTAAATCATATAAAAACAACTAATATGTAGAGGTTCTTTCACTCATTTAAATAATCATCTTTGTGTTAGAATAGCATCTAAAAGAATGCACATGCTTATATTCTAAACGTAGTGTGTCACATCACCATGATATGTCTAGATAGTACTTATCTTGTGGTTTTACTCTTTTCTTTTCTGTGGATGCTTTTAAACTTGGAGTGTGTTGGTCTTCATTGTTATATATTTCATGTTTGCTAGTTTACATGCCTATCCTTTTCGTAAACCATGCCTTCACCAACATGGGTCAACTAATGCACTGGTGGTTGCATTGGAAATATCACATTACGTGATCAAGCCCATGCACTCTTTAGTTTAGGAGTAGGAGTAGTGTTTGCTTTTTGTCTTGTTTACTTGCATGCATGTTTGCTTTATTTACTTTGTTTGGTTTTCCTGCTTTCTTTCTTTTCTTACTTTTTTTTTGCTTTCATTTTACTTCTTCTCTTTACTTTCTTGTTTTGTTTTCTTGTTTACGCCTGTAGTTTAGTTTCACATGAAAACGTGTGAGGCTCTTAAGTCAAGCAGGGTAAATTACAAGAGGACTTGTACAACTATCAACACTTGGCTATCTGTTGTCCTCTCTCTTTATGAAGAGCTTGTTATCTTCAATCGATGGTACAATGATGGAAAATACATTATGCTCGGAGTGAATCTTGGTGCAAACACAACGCTTGCACTTTAACTAGTACCACCTACTCTAATCGGTTATTATTTGGGTTAACCCTTGTCAGCTCAGTCAAGTAGAGTAAGGTGAGGGGGAAAACCTTAACAAGTATATTAGAGGTATATATAACATACTTTTCTGAAGGAACAACCTATTCTGCTCTCAATAAGTCGGGATCCCTCTTTTGCCTTTGAAATAAAAAAGTGGCTATGCAAAGTTCTTTGAAAAATGAAAAAAAAACAAATAAGGCGAAAGAAGAGGAAGGCTTGCTATGAAGAGAGGCGATGCAAGTAACTCCACTAGGGTACTGACCATGCCCTCTGGTAGTGGAGCGATGCTTGTGTTTCTTTGTGACGCCACCGGGGTACTGACCAGGCCCTTTGGTAGTGGAGCGATGCTTGTGTTTCTGTGTGACTCCGCCGACGTATTGTCCAGGGTTGTCGACAGCGGAGCAACACCCAAGATGAAACCTAAACTTCGACAAATATATTACTTGTGTACCAATATACCCCGCATCCCCAATCGACACAGCAAGGTTGACTTGGCTTGGTATGTTTGCTCACTGGTCAAGAGAATGGCAAGTACTACATCTTTCACTCAAGCTAGTGTGGAAGCCATGACGATCAAATAATTGAACAATACTTCCAAAGGAGTTATACTTGCTTTTCATGAAACAAGGTTCATTCAGAGAGCTAGAGTTCTACTAGTTTTTTGCCAATGTTTTAGCAACTACAATCAGCCTCCAAAATTTTTCCTTCTTGGAGCCTCCCTTCTCGAAATACCACAATTTTTATCCTTCATTGATCAGGTACTTGTGTTTTACTTGATTTTGTCTTTCGCTTTAAGCTTGTGTTCACTCACTTTTTCTGTCAATCACCCACAAGCTGACCCAACACTTGGCTCACAACCAGTCTTGGTGTTGTCTAGGAAATTGCACAATCCTGTAGGGTAGTCTGTCTTCCCCTCAGGAATTGCACAGGGCATCCCAGCAGCTTCCCTACCTTCAGAAATTGTGCAGAGAAAGCCAACAACTTTTCTATGGAAAACTGTGTAGAGTAGGCCAACTTCGTTGCTCCCAGAAATTTCATAGAGAAGCCAACCCAACCTTGCTCTAGAAAATTCTGCAGAGCCTTCCTACAGTGAGATGAGGCTCAAAACTATTCGGTCCAAGCATGCAGTTAGCCTTGCTCTAGGAAACTATGGAGAACTGAGAGCTAGCTTGAGCCACTCGGCTGAGAAACAATGCATAAGCATTTCCCTCAGTGATTGTCTGTTGAATTTACCAGCAGGTTGCTAGTTTCCCTTCCGCCTTGCATGACAGGCAGATTTTCCCAAACAAGAAAAAAATAAAAAATAAAAAAGCATCCCTATGTTTTAGGGATCTATTTTTTAGTAGTTGGAAGTTACATGCAAATCCATTTTATAAACTTCCCGCCAAGTGTCGCTTTTTCCTAGATTTGTGGCATGCACGTCATAAACCCTAAAATTATCAAATCTATTTAATCGATGCCTTAGAGCTCATTCTTCACATTCGATCTTGGGTCTCTGGCGTTCTCGAGGCATCTTGGAACCTCTGACACAGTCATCACAACTTTTTTGGGGAAAGTTTTGCTTTTTGTGTCTTTTGTTGCGTTCTCTGTCGCTTTTTATTTCTTAGCTTGTGTGAGAGTTGTTTGATTTGTTTTATTGAATGTATACTATCGTTTTAATGTATTTTAGCTCGTCGAAGTGTTGTTTCAATTTTTGCATTGGATTTCCTTATTGTCGCATGCATAACACTATTTTTGCACCACTAGTTGTCGTTTCGACGACTTTCTTCATGAGCTTCATTGTTTCCCGTTTGATTGATTTATGCACTCGCTTGGATTGCATGCATATCTATTTCAATATGATCTGCACCAAATTTTCACACACACACAATCCTTCCCATTTTCAGGTTGCCCTTGCGCAGATCTGGGCTACCTTGTTTCAGATCTTGCTTCTCCCAGCATGCACTACAAAATCTTGGAAGTCAAGGCTCTACCTTGCCTCTAGGAATTGTGTAGAGGCTGCCTATTACTGCCCTAGATGTGCTTTGTGTAGTTCTGGGAGATAGTGCCCCAACCCTACCCACTGGAATTGCACAATGTGCAATTCTAACCAGTAACCCATCCTGAATGAACTATGCATTGCACAGTCTTACTTAGCAGTCAACCTGACTAGACTGTGCTCTACATAGTTCCATCCAATAGTAAGCCTCACTAGTAGCTGGGACTGTGAAATGCACAATTTCAACTGGTTTTCCCATAACCTCTTAGAGTAATTGCTGTGAAATCTTGCCCAGTAGTCACCTGGTTTGATGTATGATTGATTTCCAAAGTTTCTTTATGTTTTCAGCTAACATTGCCTTGTCGTGAGTGTCTTATTTATCTCCAGGTACTACATGTGTTGAGAAACTTCTTTGTAGCACAGGTACAATGGCCTCTAAGAGAGCTGGATCAAAGGACACAATTGAGAGCAGTACCGGTGATGTGGTGGAACAAGTATCAATGAACTTACCTATGTATGCATAAACACACCTGTTGAAAGAGAGAGACAACAAGATCACATGGAAAGACATCAATAAAATATTCTCAAGTAGCTTTGAGGAGAATTTGGAGGACAGACATGTTTATGTCAATATCCATAAGTTAGGTTTCTACAAGGTTGCATGAAGGTACCTTGTGTTCCCATACACAGACTTTATCCACTGGATTGTCTCGCACACTGATCTTAAGATAATGGTGCTAAGCAATGTGAATGGAGTAGATCTTTCGACCTTCAAGGAAGAATATTATCAGTAGATGTATCATTTTTGTTGTCAGTGAATCGTATGAATACATTGTTCTACACCCCCAACAATAGTGTGAACATCAAATATATCTCAAGCATTAGGCTAGAGAGCCATTAAAGTTCAGGATGAAGCCTAATCGGATTTACAAGACGAAGACACTCAGAAAATCTTATCAACTCTTCGTTGTCTTTGCATGTCGTCTATATGTCCAGGAGAGCACAAAAACCTTCCCACAGAGTTGGGTGATTGTATTGGATTAGTTTGCAAATGAAGCAAAACCTTTCAACTGGCCCAAAATGTTAGCTCTGCAACTGAAAGTGCACATATCGAATGCCCAAATCCACGCAAGGATCAGCAAGCCAGATTCTTCATGTCTTCCTACCTACTTGATACGATATGCTTCCACCAAGAGTTCCCTGGCATGGGTTGGGCATGGACACCTTCAGAGAATGTTGTGAACATATATTGTAAATTGTTATCTGAATGCAGCTATCAAGGAGTCATGGTGAAATTATCTAACCATTTCGTCGCCCCACTATACACGGTGATCTTTGAATGAGATTCGCCTTACGTGTCCTAGGAAGAAATGGAAGCATTGCTCAACATTGCAGATTGGTATGCTTCACCCGAGGGCACCTTCATCAGAATGTATGTCACGAAGAAGGATATACATGTTTTGTCGAAGTATTCCATGGACAAACTGGTCATGCAAGAAGTTGCATACCACATCTCCACAGGTTTGTCAGGAGGACTGCACAGGAAGAAGAAGGCACTATGGCCCACACTTACTATGCAGATCAGGTTCTACAAGATCCAGACTTTGAAAGATGCTGATGTCAAGGTTGAGGAAATTGAGAAGTTTAAGTTCGACAGAAATAGTTACAATCCGTACGAACCGCATTGCATGTGTAAGGAACACTGTGTGAAGGTGTACTATCCTTGGATCCATGGGGTGTGTCATTGGTTAGAGGAAGATCCATGGAGATATTGTTATAACTCCTCTAGGTTCAATGAACCGGTCAGCATAGCAGTAGAATGGCGCACAGTGACCAAGGTAGCAACACCAAAGAGAGTGACAACAACAACAACAAGAATAGTGGAAAACAAACCAGCACAAGAGAAAGGCAAGAGGAATATTGCCAAAAGCACAAAGTGAGAAGAGAGCTACAAGTTTAAGGAGGATCCACTCATGGGAAAGGTAGCTCTGGAGATAGAGGCAAAGAGGCAAGAATGTGAAAGGAGAGTATGAAGAAGAATAGAGAGAATCAAAGGTTGGAAGAGACTGAAAGGAAGTTGTAGGAAGTTGAGCATAAGCTCATAGAAGAACAAGAGCTACGAAAAAGAGAGAAGGAAGTGCAGTAGGAGAAACAACAGGAACATGAACAAAATCAGGAGGCAGTGCAAGGCGCACAGACAAATAAAACTGCACCCATACAGGTTGAAGACTCAAATCCACCAGTAGTGGATAATGAAGAGGGTGAGCAGATGTAGGAGGAGGAACTTGCAAAATTGGGATGAACTAATGGACATGGAGACGGAACAACCGAAATAATTTCAGGACACTGACATCATGCTAAAAGAAACTGAGGTCACCCCACAGGCTTTTCACTAGCTTTGACAATAGAGAAAATCCTAAGTGAATAAGGAGATACTATTCTCCTTTATGAACATTTGGGAGGATATGTGTACGGCATAGCCTTCGATGAGTCACAACACAAAGTTGTACAAGCACGCAGAGAACATGTCCCGATGATCATCCATCACTTGTGCACTTTCAAGAACAAGTGATCGTGTCTGATGTGCGAAAACATCCAACTACCCTTGCTGATGCTACAAAGGCTTATGTCGAAGCCACAAGCTCCAGTGTTAAGTTCTTAATAGTGGAGAATGAGTGCATGACTAAGGAATTATAAGAATCTAGGCAGAGAGAGGAACAAGCAACATGATCTGCTAGGGAAGAAATGAAGAAAGTGATACTTGTTGAAGTATCATCTCTTGAGACAATCATGCAAATACTTTATGATAGGTTCATCACCATGCATAAGGAATTTTTTCACCTACATGGTCATCAGTAGCATTGCATCAAGATAGTGCACACACTTGAAGACATGCACACTGTAGTTGATCATGTACAGACTTGGACAATAGGATACAAGGGAGCCCCACTTCACTTGTGCAAGATCATGAAGTTGAAGGTGGAGTTGGCCAAAGTGCACATCAGAAGTCTGACCTGGAACTATGAATAACTTCCACTACTCATCACGAGTATTCAGGTTTGCTATGCACAATTGTACAAGAGCTTGGATGTTGTAGCGAGAAAGTACGACACTTCGTCAGTCAGAACACTCACTGAGGATAAGGAGAAGAACCAAGTCTGACTGGAGCTCAATGCATACTTTGATAAATTGGTACTCATGGCCACCAACGCAGATACCATGCATACATTCATCGCTAGTCCGTCCATGCTCAGAACTAAGGTCTGCATTTTACATTATGAGTTGGATAAAGGTTCCAAATCAGTGTACCTAGAAGCAATGGAGGCAAGAGTTCGTTTTCAGGAAGGCACCCTTAAAGAGTACACAAACACCATTGCAGACTATCATACTTGGCATCAGTTCTTCACCGAAGAGCATCAAGAGAAAGTTTCCAAGTTGATCTTCCCACAACTATCTGTGCCTTAGTGTTGTCTTGTCTGGTTGACTCAAGCCTATCTTGTCCCACATGGGTATATGTCGTAAATGTATCATTATTGTAAATATGTTGTAAAGTGAAACCCCAAGTGTCATTAGTAGAATATAAAGAGTCATGTAATATAGTTGAAGAGTCATGAGGGCATTCCAAGAGTCAAAAAGGGGAATGTCAAGGGTCACCCCACACTTTTCTATATATAGAACCTCATAACTCTTAGAACATGATTTTGGTAGCCAAGCTTCTGCTAGGCATAGCTTAGAGAGAGCTTGGTGAGTATTGTGATGAGCCTTGGCTTCTCCACAGTGTAGAGTGAGTACATCTCTTTTGAGGAGCAAGAAGTGTTGACTGTAACGTTCCACTACTAGAGCTAGTGGTTGTCATCGTTGTATGTATGATTGAATATTTCACTTTTGTAATATAACAAAGCCATCACGTTTCATGCATATTTTATTATTGTAGTTTGACTATTATGGTTACTTTAGCAATGTATGTAGTTGTAACTTACGCATTTATGTATGGACTATTCCGTATGTGATTGTATGAATCTTATCAAAGCATGTTTTTTATTTAACTCCTCACTTTGGATTGTCGACTATTCTGCTTTCCAGCTTGTGATGACTTTTAGCTCGTGTGTTCCCTTCAGGCTACATACTATTACAGGCTTTTAAGGGACACACTTCTTTCCCCTTCCGTGTGTTAGAACCTCTCCATACATCTCTCTTGACTTGCTACAAGGCCACACCCTTTCTTCCAACAAGGATATCCTTCTTACCTCTATACCCTGTTCCAGCCAAGGCACTATTGTACTACCCAAATCTGGGACTCCTACTCCAAATAGTATGGGGCCTAGTTGGGAATTCTTACCGGGGAGATCCCTTGACATGTTGGTGGGTCCAACACCGTCAACATGTTCTCATGACCCTCTTCCTATTTGTGAACTTATATCTAAGTTCAACATTCTCAACTTCCAATGCGCTCATCTTTTAATTTGTCTCATCCAAATGATCCAACATCTTGTTCATGAAAATTGTTTTGGGACTCATCCTTGACTCACCTATAACCTGTGGCTCCTCCATGTTGTCCACCATCATTTTTTCCTTAGAACATGTTACGAAGATACACTTCCTTGTTCAACTTCGGCCCTAACTCGTAGTATTGCCCCTGCCAAATTCCCTAATGTCGCACTCTGACCAACTACATAATGCCCAAGCTTCAATACCAACTGCAACCGCTTCCTCTTGTATTCCTACTTCTCCTTCAATCAAAGCTCACTTTCTACAAATTGGGCTTTTATACCACCTGTCACGAAGTGGCATTTGTATCACTGCTTTAAATCTTCAATCAACTCGGTTTGTTCTAAACCAAGCTCTGATACCACCTGTCACGCCCCTACCCTTGTGGTAGTCTTTCAACCCCTCATAGGCAGGTGTGACACCTCTCTACTTTTTATTTTCACCAATACTCAAGTACTTAGACTACAGCTATCCAACAATTAATGAATTTTATCACAAGTGTTTATTATGTAGCGGAAATAAAACAACATAATCATGCACACATACACTATATGTGGGAGGGGAAACTCCCAACTAATCTGAGTCTACCCAATATAAATAAATTATGTAATTCAATTAGACAAATAATTTTACAAGTCATGCAACCTTCAAAATATTGGCCTGCACACTATTGTTCAACCATGCACCCACCGTGCATACCATGCCAAGTCGTTGTGCAACCCTGCATGCCTCACCCAAATCTACTTGGATGTCATGCAACATTCTACATGCTCTTCCTGACCACGCCACTCCTTACTTATACATTATCGTGTGGACCTTCCACACGAACAGTCATGTCCATTAACCTTCCTCCATGTGTGTGACTGAATTATCATGTTAATGCATCGACATGTCCATAATAATATATTAATGCCCATCGTATGTTGCTTAGGTCCTTCAGGTGGGTCACGGGTTAGATTGCCCATGCTGCCCGCTAACTCACCCATGCCCATTTTGTGTCGTCTATCGAATTGCCCATTCTCCATCGTTACAACTTGACTCGCCCAACTTGTTCTCACACTTGGGAACTTCGCCCACCGGGGCATTCACCCACTCGAGTTGCCTGACGCACCTCTACCTAGTGACTTGTTATCACCTAGAACTGCAGTCACATGTACATAATGTTGTCCAAAAAAAAAATTTCATTGTCAAAAAATGGGTGTCAAATGGTTGTTGTCCTATGTTTGTCACTTAGGGATCATGTTTTAGAAAGATATTGATGTGAATCATTTTCAAATACCGTTAGTCATCCTCCATCATGATTGTATAATGCATGTCTTATCTTGTTTACGTCACTGGTCCTTTTCGCATTTCCGCAACGCAATTCTATTGGCTGATTTTGCAGCGCAATGATGCTTTAGCTTTTTCGCAGCATGTCAGTAACCAGCCATTTCATAGCGCATTTTGCAAACTTATAACTATTTGCGCTACGAAATCGCGGATTCGGCGATTTTGCAGCACAAAGTCTTGAAATGTCATGTCTGGGGAAATGAGTCAGGGTGTACGTCCGTTTATTGTCAGTTGGTGTCCTTTCCAAGCGATATGAGCCATCATTCCACCAATAGGTTCATAGCCACGCACATAAAAATCATTCAAACGGTTTTGTAATGCATGGTAGTGTTATGATGTTTGTTAATGACGCATGAACTGACCCGTTTGTATGATAAGACTGTTAAATTGCAAAGGAGCTCGAGTTCCTTCTTTAAAAGAACCTGATTGCAAGCGAGCCTGCATTCCAAAATTTGAATTTGCCATTTGAGTTGAAGCTGGTGGTGTTTCTCTGTGTGAAAGATTTCAAAGCGAAATGGAGAGAAAGGGACATCGGTCTGGAAGATGCCAAAGAACAGAACCTGTGGGATTGGATCTTGCATTAAGAGATGAAGGTGTAAGAAAAGCTTTTAAGGATGCTGGTTGCTGGAGATTTTGTGAGAAGCTGCAGGG
>APFE030680971.1:39029-62780 GCA_000404065.3 Pinus taeda
AGAGAGGACTTTAACAATAATTCGTATGTTGATTCTTATTAGTTTAGCATTGACCAATGCAAATTATAATAATGTTTAACCTTGAAAAATAAATATTTAATTTTCAAATTTATTGAAAATTTTATTTTACTAATTGCTAGGAAGGTCAAATGTGGTCAGAATCATGCTAAAAAAATTCCAAAAAATCTCCCAGCGACATTGTTTGAATCATGTTTCTTATGGTAAAAATGGATTCAGCACCATCAAAAACTTATAGGACATCTAAAATCTTTAAATTTAACAGCTATAACTTGGATTTACAAAAATTCTTACAAAAATTTATCAAAATCTCACTAGTTAAACTACAACCTTGTGATATTCGTAATGTGCTTAATATTTACCTATCTCAATATATCAATCTCAATCACAATGGATTGTGCACGTAATTCATATATTCCTATCCCACATGTTCGTTTAATATTTCTTTACTGGCTTGGCCAATCCGAACAAGGACCTCTACTTTCGTGGGTGGTCACGGTGTGAGTGTTTCCCGAATGATTTGGAATCTCCTTTCGATAAATATTCATGAGTGTCTATGGGCGGCCACATTATTTTGAAAAACCACACCAGTCAAATCTTCATTGTATTGAAAGTCTATGCACGTCTCCATTGTAATGTAAAAGCCATATTAGTCAGGTCAGGTCAGGTCACGATGAATATAGATTGATCTGGTGGTTATATAAACTTGTATGTGTTTGTGTTTGGTCACAAGCAGTCATGTGATTTCACTGATTTCCAAAGCAAGTTAAGAGTTTGTGTTTTTGCATTGATTGAAAGAAAAGCACCAGAACGATGGACCAAATCAGTGGCTTCTGGTATCATCTAATGGTTTTCATCGTGTTGTTGCTGGTTACAGAGCTCGTTATCATGTCAAAGAAGGCAGCAGGCAAGCTGCCTCCAGGGCCTCCCGCATGGCCCATTCTTGGGAATCTCCTCCTCCTCGGGACGAAGCCCAACGAGTCTCTGTATCACCTTGCGGCAAAATACGGTCCTCTGATGACCCTTCATCTCGGAATGAGAACCACAGTTGTGGTTTTATATCCGGCCATGGCCAAGGAAGTATTGAAGAATCATCACCAGGTCTTTTCTGGAAGCACTGTTATAGAAGCGGCCAAATGCCTCTCCTACTGCGACACTTCCTTGGTATGGAGCAACTGCGGATTTCGTTGTCGTATGCTCTGGAGATTCTGCAACACCGAGCTCTTTAATGTCAAGAGACTGGAGGCCCTGCAGCATCTCAGAAGAGATCAGGTCTTTTCTACCATTCAATCCATTTTTGAGGATTCTATAAAGTCCAAGGGTGTGAATTTTGGGCACACTGTGTACGTTACAAGTCTGAATCTGTTGGGCAACTTGATTTTTTCTCAAAATATGTTCGGACGGGACTCTCACGCTGCCGAAGAATTCAAAGAAACGGTCACCAAATTGATGGTAATCGGAGGAAAGCCGAACCTGGCCGACTACTTTCCGTTTCTGCGAATTTTGGATCCTCAGGGCGTGACCCGCGATGTTCGTGGCGGGTGGTGAAACGAGCAGTGCCACAATTGAATGGGCAATGGCAGAGGCTATTCGAAATCCTCGCATAATGAAGAAAGCTCAAGCAGAATTGGATGAAGTAATTGGGAAAGATAGAAGAGTTGAAGAAACTGACATCGATCGCCTGACTTATCTACACGCAGTGGTGAGAGAAGTACTTCGTTTGCACCCGCCAGCGCCTATGATGATCCCTCACAGAGCAGAGAGAAGTTGTGAAGTAGCAGGGTACATGATACCCAAGGACACTCAGGTGCTGGTAAATGCTTGGGCAATAGGAAGAGACCCAACCATCTAGGATGAACCCACAAAGTTCAAGCCTGAGAGATTTGTGGAGTCTGAGGTGGAATACAGGGGGCAACACTTCGAACTGATTCCGTTTGGAGCAGGAAGGAGAATGTGCCCTGGGCTTCCGTTGGCTCATAGGATGGTCCATCTGGTCATAGCCTAGCCTCTCTCCTCCACTCATTCAACTGGTCTCTCCCAGATGGCATCACACCGGACATCATGGATATGAGTGAAAAGTTCGGAATCACGCTGCAGAAAGCATCTCCATTAATTGCAATCTCACTGCGATTGCCCTCTCATTTCTTTAACGATCAGCATCACTAGTCAAACTTCTTCCTCTCATCCAGCCCTCTCTTTAACTATCATCATTTCCTTTCAGTTTTCTAATTTGTACCCCAAACTTCACAAGAGACATGATATAATTAAAGATCAGGGTTTATATGCATGTAGATCTATGTGAGAGCTTATGTCACCAAGAGTCTGATGAGTGATAAAGCTCTGTTATTGCATAAGATAATTGAAAAAAATAAACAGTTTGTTTATGCTGTTCTTCTAAGTAACATAATTGTTAATGATGGAGTTATAATGTGTATGCTGTTCTTCCAAGTAACATAATTGTTAATGATGCAGTTATAACGTGTAGATATCAAATTGTAGAGGCAAGAAGTTATAGTAGAAAGTGATATCCTCATTTAAAAAAAGCTACAGTGGAAAGTGATATCTTCATTAAAAAGTGATATCTTCATTAAAAAAACCGAAGGTAGTTCATTGTAATTATGGTGATAAGTAACTATGTTTTGTTTAGGGTTGGCATCTTAATTGGTGATAGTGGAGTTAGCGATGACGGTGGTCTTTTTTTAGTCTTTTAGGTGAAAAATCTACTCCAAGCTGAGCAAAAAACAGAGAATGAAAATATTAAAAACAAAACAGATACACATGTATATTTTGAATATAATTTCTACAATTTTAATTTAATTATTAAGTAGATGGTAAGGTTTTAACTTTCTTCAAATTTTTTAAAATATTTTTGATAATATATCTAAATCAAATTTTGAGATTTATTTTCAAAGTAGTAATGTATTTCTTTGTCCTTTTATTTTAATTCATTAATTAAAAATAATTTCGTATGAAATGCTTTATGGTTTTTTGGGCATGTAATATTGATGAGTCGTGGTATTGGGCTATGGTCTTGTAACAAAGCTTAATATTTACAAATTAAGACTAGCACAACCACATTAATAAATGTGATTGATAACACAGATAGACACACATGAAGCATATATATGAATTACTATCATATTAAAAATCCTTATTCTCTTGGTATTCATTTAATTGTTGCTGTGTAGTAGTAGCAGCGGCAGAGTGAGATCTTTTCACACCACTCTCGCTTCTTCCCTTACTCAACATTTCTATTATAAAATTAAATTTAGTTCACAAGTCCTTTTCCAATTTCATTGGAGGCTAATATGTATTGTTTAATCTTCAAGAAATTCTAACTCCTAACATTCCAAAACTGTAAAGAGGAACTAAATAGTAACAAATAGGCCTTCAATTTTCAAGTATATCGTACACAACAAATACTTTGAAAATTATCGTTGGTAGTACAAACTTCGAACACGTCAAACAATCATCCCCTTACAAATAAATGAAGAGGTCACACAAACAAGTTCTATATGAGGATGTACAAAACCAAAGACTTCCAAGAATTTCAACTCATACAATAAGAACTTTCGCCAATTATGATTTCATGCAAAAAAAAAACCTTCCTTCCAAATTATTGGGAAAACCTTTCTATTTCTATAACTTTCAAAAAATAAGGAAATACTAACCACATTGCAAATTATTGAAACTATGGGGAAAAAAGAGTAATTTCCAATAAACATACGCAAATTTAGCATAGCTATGTCCTCAATATAACTTGAAAATATGAATACAATCATCTTAAAAAAATGTTTCAAAACATTGAACATATATAACATGTTCAACAATATAAAAAAAGCAAACATGTTGAAGTGTGAAAGGCTAATTCAATATATCCAGAGGTAGTGGAGGTATGTCAACAATAGAATCTACATTTGGAATAAGTGAAAAAACATTTCCATTTTCAATCAAATCACAAAAATATTCAATCGTTTCTACATAGAAGTGTGACACTCTAACCATGGACAGTCCATCAACAATTGTTGTTTCACACAATCTAGTCAACAAATCATACACTTTCATTTGCACTTCGAACCAACCCAGCATAAGGAATTGTCATTCACTGTGCGTAAAGAAAGGTAACCTGAACATTTCCTATTTATATCCATAGAGATCAATTCAATCAAAGACTATATGTATCCTCAATCATCTTCAAAATATTCGAGACTTAGCTCTTTCGAGCCTCCACCAAATTCAAAGTTCGAATATGTTGGAAAATGTAATTCCACTTGTATTAGTTGTGAATTTCTATGAAAAAATTATGTTCCTATTCTATAGGAGTGGTTTCCCTAGTTTGGTGTGTGGTTGAAATATTCTCTCAACCAACTGATTGTGTGTCCAAGATAGTTTCCCTATCTTAAAGACAACACCTTTTGTATACATGTAAGATCAATACATATTTCCTTATATAAATTTAACATGGTATAAGAGGCCTTGAGGGCCTAGCCCCTCCTGGGTTTGGCCTGTCCCGGGCTGAGGAAAATAAGAGAATATATTTAAATGGTTTTAGTTTTTTGTTTGTTTGTCCATCAATTATATAAGGAAATGATGTGTTTCAACATTGAGCACTGGGAGCATCAAGAGATGGAGTTTTAGTTGAGCGCCCTTGATATGAGTGTTGAATCTATGTGTGTATCATAGGCATTCTGTGATTTGATGTGGGATGTGATTCATGTTGAATTGAAATTGTGAGATGCGCTGGTGCGGAGTTTGGCAAAGTGTTGAGAGTGTTTCCACTGTCTTAGAAATCTTCTGTTGACTGTGCTGTTGGAGAGTGGCGAAGTTCTTGAAGTTCTTGCTGGAGCCTGGGCAGAGGTGTATTCCAGCAACGGTGTCGGTGCTCGCGCCCATCCTTTGACTGGGTGTATTGCAGTTGTTGTTGTTTGATTGAGGCTGATTTGTGGCGGGACAAGCCAATTGAGGCCAATTTTTTGCTTGAGGAGGCTGATTGTGAAGGCCGAATCACTCCTAAGAGGCTATGTGAATCTTCGTGCCTGGTGCGGTAGAGTGTGCTTGTTTCAATTTTGTGGGTTTTGTTTTTTATATTACCGATGCTGTTAACTAGGCTAGAGAGACACCACCACTGCGTAGATCGATTGGCAGACGTGGAGCAATAGATCATGGCAGACGAGGTCTTCCTTTAGTGGATCAGCGTGAGGGTTGCTGGTGGTGCCTTCACAGGGGAGGCTGAGTAAGCATGGCTACAGTGATAGCGTCCCTGTTCTCTTGCCATCGTGGCCAAAGTGGCAGGTTAGCTACATATTCTCATTTTGAATCTAAGTGGAGGTTCTGTGGTGCTGTGGTAGTGGAGGCTGGGTATAGGGAGTTCTACACAGACATGGTGCCTTCGCGTGGGAGGTCAAGGTTGTGTTGTCATGTGTGTAGAGGCAACGTTTCGTGGCTGCAGGTCTGAACTGTGTAGTTGCAGTAGCAACATTGATATGAATTCGTGGAGCAACGTTGATCTAAATTTGATTAGCGTGGAGCAGCAGGACACTGTATCCGCTCGCGGAGCAAAAAGAGTTTTTTTTGGTGCAGTGGAGGCCCTGACAACGAGGCCATTTCATAGGTAATCAATGCCTTATTTGAGATTGCTCTATTGTTGAGATCACTTGGTAGATAGCCAAGGGGTCATGTTTTTTATTAATGCCTGCGTGAATCTTTAAACACTGAAACCAGTGTTCTTGAAGTGAGCCTGTAACTCAGCATTTTGTAAACTAAATCAGCCGACAGTGATTGTGGCATGTTGTGTACTAGTTTTGCGTTGAACTGCTACTTGATGCTGATCGATTTGAAGATCAAGGTCTATGATCTGATTCATTGGTGGTGTATTTACTCCATTGCACTGAACTTGTGTTAAGAATGGGTTCGAATTGGGAAATAAATGGGGTTCGATTATTTTATAGTTATTGGATCCATTCAGAGTTTTTTTGGATTTTGCATATGTCTGGGAAGCACAAACACATAATAAAAACCTGTCATGGATGAACATCATGGGTAGCATTAGATGAAGGCTGCGAGGATTGATTCTGAGCAGAGCATCTGCTATAACTAGAGAAGGAATTGGACGGGTTTTTTTGGTCATGGAATACTCTATGCTGACATTTTGACCCTGCAACTAAATTAAAAAGCTTCACTCTTGTCTTGACCACGTTTTCTGTTGTTAGGGTCCAACCCTAACCCCCTATTTATGTAATAGGGTCAAGTCATAGTTAAAGTTAGTTAAAGAGTCAATAAATCCCATATTAATAATTGTAAGTGGTTGACCCGCATTTAAAGAAGGGATCACAGTTAGTTGCAAATGGACCATGGTATTAGATAGATGGTATTAATAAGAACCATGGTACTGACCCATGGTATTGCATGTATTAAAAAACTTCACTCTTGTCTTGACCACGTTTTCTGTTGTTAGGGTCCAACCCTAACCCCCCTATTTATGTAATAGGGTCAAGTCATAGTTAAAGTTAGTTAAAGAGTCAATAAATCCCATATTAATAATTGTAAGTGGTTGACCCGCATTTAAAGAAGGGATCACAGTTAGTTGCAAATGGACCATGGTATTAGATAGATGGTATTAATAAGAACCATGGTACTGACCCATGGTATTGCATGTATGAATCCTATAAAAGATAGAGACTCCCCTTGAGGAGCGCTATGTCTTATTTTGTAATTGAGCCTAGCTCTATTGGAGGTTGCCCCCTCGAAGAGGCAAGTTAACATTGCTTTCCTTTCTAAATAATAAAATACATGTTGTTATTTCTTATTGTTTTGTGTTTTAGGTATATTTCTTTGCATATTTGGTATTCATGTATCTTCTCACAGGTCAAGAGCATAACAAGTGGTATCAGAGCACTTTCCAGGGATGATGGGATCCCCATTTTTAACAGATTTTTTTTTTTGGCTAGAGACATCTTTCGGCGTCTTTAAACCATAGGATCTGTCATTGAGCGTATAAACCTGTAGATTTGGGAAGGCATGCACACAGGAAATACAAGAGGTGGTCACGCTTGTTGGACTCCCTTGTAACCCCTATGGATACCCCTTCGAGTAGTAGTACATTAGACAGAACCGTGCACGGATTGTCTTCCAAGTATCCTCTAGGTATATAGGAAGCCCCCTAGGCTCACTTGAAACCTCACCATAGATAAACCGTTGACTGTCTTGCTAATATAGTACACTGAGAATAGCACTCGGGGAGATTACTTGCGTGTACGATAGGGTAGTCGAGTAGTACGACTAAGGGTATGGTTGATCCTCCTTGGTTAAAGCCCTGAAAGATTGGGCCAAGTACTACTGTTGGACACTTATGTATATTGCGATCTGTAGCACCTGACACTCCTTGAGACCATAGTTTCCTTGTCTCTCTCCAGATCAGATCTAGCAGGTTGAGTTCTGTCGTAGCCGCAATAATCAAATCCGCCATTCAGATCTATCAAATCTACCATTCAGATCTAGTAGGTTGGTTTTTGCCGCAGTTGCAACAATCAGATTAGCCATTTAGATCTAGCAGCAGGGGTTCAATCATTGCCACATTCCTACTCATACTTTGCGGTTGAGGGTTTCGCCGACAAATTTGACTATTTGTGTGGCTCCTATACCTAGGCATGATTCTCGCAGGACATTGGGCAGAATTAAATTTTCTCGGAATCGGCTACTGCAGTATTCCTAAGTAAGGAGTAAAAAAAAAAAAGTCTAAGACCCTCCCGGGACGTTTATAGGAGATGTAGCCCATAAGAATCAGGTCGACGGGCTGAGCAAGGTGGTACCATTCACTTGTCAGTGTCAAAATTTCAGGTGGTCCCAATATTTTTTTTCACAGTAACGACAAGTCCATGAGATCTTTGCATGGTACAAACCAGAGTTGAAGCTATGGCCAATGAGAAGATAGACATCCTTGAACAAAATTTGGAGGCATTAATGAAGCAGATCCAGTCCTTAAATGACACGATCACAAAGGGAAAGTTAGGGGAACAATCGGAGGCATATGATTTTAATGAAAACCTTGAGGGCGAATCTAGCCATTCTCTTCACTTCTTTGGAAACCACCAACAGTCCTAGCCTCGACCACCCAAGTTGGACATGTATAAATTTGATGGCTCTCATCCGGCCATATGGCTATCAAAAATGGAGCAATATTTCACATTGAATCACATTAGAGATGATGCGACTAAGCTAAGTGTGGGAAGTTTGTACTTGGACCAAGAAAGATGGCAATGGTGGCAGTGGCATCAGCACTGCTATGCAAGGTCAATGACTTGGCAGATATTCTCAAAAGCCCTTTTTGATCGCTTCGAACATCAATATAAATTTTTGGGTCATCTTACTAAGCTCTGACAAACAGGCACAATGCAAGAATATATTAAAGCCTTTGAAGCATTAGCCTTCCACACAGGAGGTCTAGCAAATGAATTCTACTTGGAATGTTTTATCAGTGGTCTCAAAGACGCCATACAAGCCCACGCCCGAAAGCAACACCCATTCTCATGGCTGGCAGCTTGCAAGACATCTCATGAAGTAGAACGCGCATTAGTGGCTTAGTCAACTCGTCCAGATTTCATAGCTAAGGGATGCCCCACCCAAGCTTCGAACACTACCCAAACACTTAAGGTTCAAAAGGTGTCACC
This sequence comes from Pinus taeda, assembly GCA_000404065.3. Classification (NCBI taxonomy): domain Eukaryota; kingdom Viridiplantae; phylum Streptophyta; class Pinopsida; order Pinales; family Pinaceae; genus Pinus; species Pinus taeda. The sequence goes on from APFE030680971.1 coordinate 47,714, forward strand.
AACGGAAATGGTAGAAAGAAGAGAGCAAGGATTGTGTTACTACTGTGATGAGAAATACTCACCGGGGCATAAATGTAAGGATTCCAAATTCTTTCAAATTGATGCTACTGATCACAGTTCATTTGAGGAAGCCCCACCATTTGAGGGACCCAAGGAGGAAGATGAGGACAACCAGCCAGATGATGAGCTCCCGGCTACACCAGAAGAACCGATTATCTCGCTTCATGCTTTGGCAGGAATTACTTCTCCCTAAACTCTCAAAATCATGGGTTTTATTAAGCATCACCCTCTAGTAATCTTGATTGATAGTGGCAGTATGCATAACTTTATCCATCAAAGAGTTGCAGAAGCAGTGCATTATTTTGTCAGAGCAGTCTCTAATTTCCAGTTCTAGATTGCTGATGGGGGGATAATGAAATGTGAAGGTCACTGTGAAAATGTCAAACTTCAAATGGGGGATTATCGCCTAAATACCCACATGTTTGCCATCAACATGGGTGGGTGTGACATTGTCTTGGGTGCTGAATGGCTCCACGCACTCGGCCCAATCACAATGGATTTCTAGGAGTTATATATGAGCTTTAAGTAGAATGTCCACACTCATACCCTCTGCGGACTCCAGGCAAGTGCTCCTTCTATCATCAGTTCGCATAGATGGAAAAGTTGTTAAAAAAGGGCCACCATGGAGTTATAGCCCAATTTAATGCCATCCAAGCCTTCGAGCCCACTTCTCTTCATATTCATCCTAAGATGCAACAAGTCTTAAACAACCACCTGCAAGTCTTTGACAAGCCTCATGAGCTTCCACCCTCGAGAGGGGAACATGATCATAACATTACTTTGGTCCCAGGGGAACAACCACCAAATGTGCAGCCATATAGATATCCTTTTGCCCAAAAGAATGAAATTGAAAAAATCATCAAGGAACTCCTGGAAGCTGGTGTCATTCATCCTAGTATTAGTCCTTATTCATCACCTGTGGACATGGTGCTCAAGAAATATGGGGAATGGCGTATGTCTCCAGACTTCAGGGCCCTCAACAAGCTGATGGTGAAAGATAAATTTCCCACCTCGGTTGTTGATGATTTGCTGGATGAACTAAATGGGGGCCAATTCTTTTCTAAGCTCGACCTTCGCTCAGGCTATCACCAAATTCCCATGAAAGAAGTAGACATTCCAAAGACTGCTTTCTGAACTCATGAAAGCCATTATGAATTCCTGGTCATGCCATTTGGTATTTGTAATGCCCCATCCACTTTTCAGAGCCTCATGAAACACCTACTCAAACCATATCTCAGAAAATTTGTCCTTGTTTTCTTTGATGAAATCCTCATATACAGCCTCACCTGGGAAAAGCATCTTCAGCATGTAGATCTGCTTTTGCAACTACTCCAGAAGCATAAATTATTTGTCAAATTGTCCAAGTGCTCTTTTGGCATGAAAGAAGTCGATTATTTGGGCCACATTGTGGGGCGTGAAGGTGTCAGGGTGGATCCCAAAAAGATCCAGGCAATGCAGGATTGGCCTCAACCAAAGACCTTGAAGAGTTTGAGAGGATTTTTGGGTCTTATCGGCTACTATTGCAAATTTGTCCACAATTATGGTCGCATTGCTAGACCCCTCACTCACCTTCTAAAGAAAAATTCATTCCTCTGGAATGATGAAGTGCAACAGGCATTTATATCTCTCAAACATGCCATGTGTTCCACTCCTGTATTGGCCCTACCCGACTTCACCAAATCTTTTGTGATTGAATGTGATGCTTCAGGTACGAGTATTGAGGCTGTCTTAATGTAGGAAGGTCGACCCTTGATCTTCACTAGCTAACAAATAAGTGGGACAAATTTGGGACAAGCTACCTATGAGAAGGAGATGATGGCCATCTTACATGTAGTGGATACCTGGTGACCATACTTATTGGGGTAGCATTTCCAAATCTGCATAGACCATCAAAGCATTATATATATTTTGGAGCAATGCCTATCCTCGCCACAACAAAATAAATGGCTAGACAAAATGTTGGGATATGATTATGAGATAATTTACAAAAAGGGGCACGAACATGTCATAGCAGATGCTTTATCATGTCAATTTGAGGAGGAAAGCAACCTACTAGCAATCTCTCTTCCCATTCCATAGTGGATTGAAGAGGCTCACAAGGAATGGTTTTCACATCCTTCGCTCTCCCAACTCATTAATAAATTCCAGGCAGATCGACATTCCACAGTAGGCTACTCTTGGCATGATGAGATTCTTTGCTACAAGGACAAAGTATTGATATCAATAAAATCCACCCTCAAAAGTCGCATTTTGGCAGAGTTGCACTCATCTCCCACTGTAGGCCATCCAGTGTTTCAGAAGACTTATGCTCGCACTCGACGTTCATTCTTTTGGACAGGCATGAAAAAGGACATTCTTACTTTTGTAGCTGAGTGTGATGTGTGTCAGCGCCACAAAGGAGAAACAATCAAATCCCCAGGCACCTTACAGTGTTGCCCATCCCTGCCTCAAACTCAACAGAGGTTTCTATGGATTTCATTACTGGTCTTCCAAAGTGAGGCAACAAGTTAGTGATCATGGTGGTTGTGGACAGACTTTCTAAGTATGCTCATTTTTGTGCCCTACCCCCCCCCCCCCCCCCCTTTTACACTCGCTTTGGTGGCTCAATCTTTCATGGACTAGATCTTCAATTGCATGGCATGCCCACTTCCATTGTGTCTGATCATTACCCGATCTTCACCTGTAATTTTTGGCAGGAACTCTTCAAGCTACAAGGTACCCAACTGCAAGTCAATACTTCCTATCATCCTCAAACTGATGGTCAAACTGAATCAGTCAACAAATGTCTGGAGACCTACCTTAGCTGTTTCACTTCAGAAAAGCAACATCTATGGGTACAGTGGTTATCTCTAGCCAAATGGTGGTATAATACTAACTATCATGCCACTACCAAGATGACTCCATATGAAGCAGTTTATGGTCAATTCCCCCCTTCTCTTACTTCTTATATCCAGGGATGCTCTAAGTTACAAGCAGTGGATCAACTCCTATAGAATCGTGCAACCATGTTTGCCCACCTCAAAGAGAATCTCCATCAAGCTTAAAATCACATGAAACAACAGGCATACCAACATCGTTCAGAGTGCAAATTTCAAGAAGGGGATCAGGTATTCTTGAGGCTGCAACCATATAAGCAAACATCACTCAAAGACAAGGGTTGTTATAAATTATCTCCAAAATTCTATGGATCGTATCAGATACTTCAGCACATCGGAGATGTAGCCTACAAGCTAGCCTTTCCACCCACTGCAAAAATCCATCCCATCTTCCATGTCTCTTGCCTCAAGAAAGTGGTTTTGAACAATTGCAGAATTCAACCAGTCTACCAGAATTGGATGAAGAAGGTTCAATTTGGCTTCAACTTGAATAGGTTCTTAACACACGAGAACAACACCTGCGCGGCCGCAAGATCAAGGAAGTCCTCGTTAAGTGGAAAGACACCTCTCTAGAAGATGCGACTTGGAAACCAACCTCTATTCTTCAGCATTTTCCACAGCTTCAGCCTTGAGGACAAGGCTATTTTTATGGGGGAGGGCATGTTAGGGTCCAACCCTAACCTCCTTATTTATGTAATAGGGTCGAGTGATCAGGAGCTCAAGTCCAAGTGTCGAAAATTCTCAAAATTGAAACTACTAAGAATGATTTGAAACCTAAATGACTAGATAGATCTCATTTTCCTAATTCTGATGTTGCAAACGGTTCGAAAAACTGACACCGTATGGAGAAGTTATCGCAATTTGAAAACACCCAATAACTTGAAAAAAATTGAATTTAAAAAAAAATAAAAAAATAGAATATTCAAAGGAATATTCCCCAAAATATTTGGGGAATATTTTGTTTGAGAGGCCCAATTGTGCGCTGCCACGTGGCCCATAGAATGTAATGAGTTTTGGTGCAAAATTTTATGGAGTCCACAGGATTCGACCCCGAGTCGGGTGGCCGCCAACCCATGGGCATGACTAGCCTGCCTACAACACATTTCTTAACCTCCTATGGTTTGAAATCATATTTGAAGTTTGATTAAGGTGCAGGTGGCAACCCCCATATCATATAACCCTAGGCTCCGAACCATAGGCTTACCGACGAAAAACCACGACACCAAACAGTTCCGACATTCCGGTTACATGCATGCAGACCTACATGACAATTACGGTCAACTGACCGTTTAACTAGCATTCAACACCAAAATTGGCGTTAAGGCCAGTTTTAGTCGGGTTATCTAGTAGTTAGCCAATTTTAGTGGAGATTTTCAGGTGCAAACTGGAGAAAAATTGAATGAGCCATAACTTTGGCTAGGAGAGGCCTTTTGAGGTGATTTTTTTTCTTGATTTGGGCTATTCAGATCATTCTAAAGCCATTGACATAAGTTTCATGGCTAACATAGGTCATATTCATGTGTTTTTGCTTCGGGGAAATTCCAGGAGCCACTAGGGCCTGTTTAATGTTGGAGCTGCATTGGGTTGTGTGCAGCCATTGAAGGTGAAACAAAGGTATATTCTGACTATTTTCTATTCCTATGAGTCCATTTCTACAGCTCATTTAACCTATTTAGGCTTTATTCTCACTGTTTAGCTTTAGGGAAGCTTTCAGGGCCACCTGGGCCATTTCAGTAATTGAGTTGTGCTAGGCTAGGTTCATCTATTTGAGGTGAAATTAAAGCGTATTTCTATTTTATTCAACCTTTTGAGTCCATTGGCAGAGGTTTCAAAACCATTGAAGGACTTCTTCAACTCGAATTGCTTCTGAGAAGTTCTAAGAGCCACTAGGGCCATTTGAAGAAGGTATTGTGTATGGTATATTTTCACTGTGTAGTGATTGGGGAAAGGTATTCTTAGCTATTCCCTATCTTCTGAATCCATTTTTGGATTCAATTCTTCCTTTTGATGCATTTACATGCTTGTATTATCCTTTGCAGCATTTTAATACAAGAGGACAAGTCTCATTTTGGGAGGCTTGGTCCAACAGACGTAGCCTAGGAGTGGTGAACTGCTCATCAAATATTTGTGTCATTATTTGCTAAAGATATCTTGTTGAACAAATTTGATTTAATATGTTAAAGAATAAAATGAAATAACCTTTATGCATACATAAACACCTATACAACTGTTCAAAACTCTTTGTTTATTTCCACAAGACATGGAGTTTCAAGCAAGATCATTTTAATTATATCTGAGTGCTTACTTCTATTATTTATTTAGGCAGAGTCTGTAGAGGGCCAGGTAGCTTTTAGATCTCATCCTCTGTTTAGAGGTGACATATCCAGTAAATGCCCCTACAGTCTATCTCTGTATTAGAAATAAGAAGTTCCCACATTTTCAAATTTAAACTTGGAGTGTTTTTGCACTCATTGACATAAATGAAAATGGATACCTTGCACCCTTTTTTCAAGTACATTCCATTTTTAGATCAGATGGTACCAGAGTAGGTTGTTGATGTTTCTATGCTCTTGAACAAGTTATATAAACTATAAATAGAGTCTGAGGCAAGCTAGGAAGCCTTCGAACCGCTTTTGTTATACAATTGTGTAGTAGATAAATGTTACTTCAGTCAATCTCTGGTTTAGTTTATATTTTGAGAATTTATGCAATCAACCTTGACTATTTTATTGTGTGCATGAGTTTTCTTGAGCTCATTTTGGGATAGCTAATGTTAACCCTTTCCAAGAGTTGAAGACATTTGGTCAAAATCTTGTCATTGTTGAAAGCTTTGAGAACTCTATTTGAAGTTCCTTTTGTTATTTGACCATTTATGATGCCAATTTCTTCTGCAAGTGAAGTTTCCTCCATGAAACTATTCAATGATGACATGAAGAAAGAGTTCATTAAGGTGAAGGACATGGTGCAAATTCTCCTTGAAGATCAAAGAGAAAGTGTTCAGCTTCGTGCATAATTGTTGGCTATGCAGGAAGAGAAGGAAACAATTCTCCAAAAACTGCATGACATGGAGAAACAACTCCTTCAAACTCAAGAAGCTTTGTCCAAGAAAATACCTCATCTTTAGGATGTAAATCATGAGGTAAATCATTCAAATTTGTCTTCAATTTCCTCAATTGAAAAGTGTGTTGGTTCTTTTGAAAAGCATACAAGAGGTATATGGTCCAAATTGATGTTTAAGATGGGCTATCAAGAAGGCAAAGGTTTGGGCAAGCATACACAAGGCATTGTTGAGCCTATTTGTGTTGTGGAGTGACCCAAGAATTTTGGTCTTGGATATGAGCAATTTAATGGCAAATAATCCAAATCCTTGAATGGATGTGATGCAAAATTAAAGAGAACATTTATCCCAAGTTCTCAATTGCATCAATATCATAATGACATACATCTTTACCATTGTTTGAAGCCATCATTGTAACAAGTAGAGGGTAAACATGTCACTTATGGTGAGCATGCAAATATAAACAATTTTCAAAGCAATCACTAGTTTCAATCCCACTTCTTCACCCCTGTGAGCATCACCTGATGCAATGAGTGCTAAGTGAACTTTCAAAAATCATGAGAAATTAGTCAGTTACGACTACCTCTCATGGAAATGGTCATACGTTTGAATGACTTACTTAACGCAGTTGAATCCCAAAATGATATCTAATATAATGCACTGCGTAATCCTCCATACTTAAAAGGAAAGTTGTTTCCTCTACCAGTTCATCGTCTTTCGAAGACAAAAACGATGGACATCCTATGCAACAAAAGAGGTATAATCATTCTTTGCTCAATGGTTATTTTGCTTGTTCAAAGGAAAGAAAGTTTTGTTGCACATTTTGTGGTGGATTTAACCATGTTGATTCAAGATGCTGGTTGAAAAAGAAAGCACACAGGAAGTAGAAGAGGCAAAGGGAACTTTCTTCAAAAGTGCTTAAGAGTTGCACATTTTGCCAAAAGAAGGGACATGATGTCTCTCATTGTTGGACCTTACATCCAACAAATCGTCCAAAGCACATGCAGCTTGACGACAAAAAGATTGGCGCAAGTGAATCTATGGATTCCATTATCGATGTGCAAAATGCACATGTAGAACTGCTGTTGCAACAAAAGATAACATGGATTTTGATTTTCATACTCATTTTGTACATGCTTAACAATCATGCATTTCAGTTGAAAGGTTGATGCAAGATTGCATGTGGAAGCAATTTTAGTTTGCAGGAATTTTTATGTTGTTGCAAAATTTTGCCAGAGAGGTAAAAGATGAGTATGATACTCACTTATATTGCAAAAATGTCTTTTTATTTCAGCTCTTTGTTTTTGGGTTGATGTCCTTTTTGGTCTTTGAAAAGAAGAGTTGAAGTTGCACATGTACATAGAGGTTGTATGTGTGACTGTCAAACTATATATAGTTCATTGTACATGATACAAACTCATGTGTATCAGATGTATCTTGTTTGTGGAGATGTATCTCTTGTTGTTTCGACTAGTGTTTCTTGTGAGCACACTTTTTACATTGTCGTTTTGTGTCGCACATGTTTTTTGACTTGTGTTGATTGTGTCACACATTGTTTATTGACTTGTGTTGATTGTGTCGCACATTGTTATCGATTGTGTCACTTATGTTATCAACTTGTGTCGATTGTGTCACGCATGTTGGTCGACTTGTGTCAGTTGTGTACACACTTGTTACATTGATGGTTGTGTCAATTGTTTATCACATTTCAGGTCAACTTGTCATTGATGATTGTTTGTTGCACAAGATGCCTTTGGTGTCATTTGGTGTAGAGAACGAAGTGTCGTTGCACAATTCCATGAGCTGGAAAAGCATGCAAGCAAAGAGGGCCCAAATTTCAGCATGGGTCGCTGCTGGTTTCATTATGGTTTGCTTACTTCTATTGTTCGTGAATAGAACCATTGTACTTCTTTTAAGAGGGTATTGCAACAAGATTTCCAAGTTTTTGGGATGAGCATTTGTGGTGCATTCAACATGTTTTCAGCAAGCCAAACACTCTTCTACAAATACTTCTTTTTGGAAGTTGTTGTGGGTATTTGCCTAAGTCACATTCAGATTTCTTTTTGGAGAAATAGGTCGCCATTGATGGGCATAATGACAATGGAAAGCTTGCATATTCAGTGGGAGAATTCAACTCATACATCAGCAAGTGTCATTGCTGGTTTTTGCAATTTTTAGATTTTTCTGTTGGGAAAACTTGGTCGGGATTCGACAAGTACATGGCTCATTTAACAAAAATTCGCCATGATGACAGTGGGCAAGTCAGGACATTTTGGCATTAGTATGATCATTTGGCTGAACATAAGAGGATGTTTTTGTTCTCTAATTTGCTGTACAATTCAGTTTCAGAATTTCAGTGAGATCTTGGGGTCCAAAAGCCTCTCATTTGGGAGGTGTGATTAGGAGCTCAAGTCCAAGTGTCGAAAAGGCTCAAAATTGAAGCTGCTCAGAATGGGTTGAAACCTAAATGACTGGATAGATCTCTTCTTCCTAATTCCGGCACCATGAACGGTTCGAAAAACTGACACCATATGGAGAAGTTATTGCAATTTGAAAACACCTAATAACTTGAAAAAAATTTGAATTTAAAAAAAAATTAAAAACAAAATATTTTGAGGCATTTCCCCAAAATATTTGGGGAATATTCTGTTTGAGAGGCCCAATCGGCGCTGCGACATGGCCCCTAGAATGTAATGAGTTTTGGTGCAAAATTTTATGAATTCCATGGGATTCGACCCCGAGTCAAGTGGTTGCCAACCCACGGGCCTGGCCAGCCCACCTACAGCACAATTCATAACCACTTATGGTTTGAAATCACATTTGAAGTTTAATTAAGGTACAGGCGGTAGCCCCCATACCATATAACCTTGGGCTCCGAACCACAGGATTACCGGCAGAAAAACACGACACCAAATGGTTCCAACATTTTGGTCACATGCATGTGGACCACGGAAAATTTTAGGGGTGAATTTTTTCCCTTGGGCTAAATTAACGGGTTTTATATTTTTATTCGACGAATATTTTGTATCATAGTACATTGTTACAAATCGCCTCAATTTATTTTATAAAATAATTAGGTATGGAGGTTAGCCCACCTTAGTTTAAGGGAGAGGGTAAAAAAAATAAATTTAGCCCTTGAAATTAGGAGTTACAATCTTCCATTGACCCTCATTTTCAAGAAAATGTATTTATGATAGTTATAAATAAAAATATAAATACAATGGAGGTATGGTAAATAAATAAAATCTCTTTTTATACTTGCTCCAAAGGTATGGTAAATAAATAAAAATACAAATAAACTAGAGGTATGGTAAATAAATAAAACCTCTTTTTATATTTAGTCCATAACACTCTTTCTATTTAAGAAGGCTAAAAAACGAGGTTTCATTTAAGTGAATCATATGGACCAAATACCATATTTATAAAAGAAGTATGGTAAATTAATAAAAATATGAGTAAACGAGATGTATGGTAAATAAATATATATATATTTTTTAATATTTACTCCATATGTCACCTTATATTTATGAACACACAAGCCTGTAAATAAACAAAAATATAAATAAAGTGGAGGTATAGTAAATAAATAAAACCTCTTTTTATACTTCAAAGGTATGATAAATAAATATAAATATAAATAAACTATAGGTATGGTAAATAAATAAAACCTCTTTCTATATTTAGTCCATAACCCTCTTTCTGTTTAAGAAGGCTCAAAAAAGAGGTTTTATTTAATTGAATCCTATCGACCAAATACCATATTTATAAAAGAGGCATGGTAAATTAATAAAAACATAAATAAACGAGAGGTATGGTAAATAAATAAAACATTTTTTATATTTACTCCATAAGCCACCTTATATTTATGAACACTCAAAAAATGTGTTATATTTCGGTGAAGCCTATGATCCAAATTATTATTAATACCATGCAAAAAAACATTATTAATCCTAATATTAGTATTAATAAAAATAAATATAGCACATGGTATTGACCCATGGTATTCACATGGAATGCAACCTATTTAAAGGGGGGAATTAAACTAGCTTAGATCTATCTTTACTCTAGATCAAATATTGTGATATGCAAACTAACAGAGTGAAAAAATATTTGATCCCTCTCGGGGCTTGGTAGATCAAGAGTAAAAATGGATCTTGTAATTTAATATCACTTAAACATTTTAACTTGGTTAAAATTTAAAAAATGAAATAAAAATAAAATATTAATTTTATTAATTTTTATAAACTACTAATAGTAATTTTTAAGCTCCAGGTTTATGATAACCCATGGTATTGACCCATGCTAATACTATGGTATTCATGTGAGCATTTACTATTTAAAGGGGAAATACTATTAGCTTAGGTCCATCTTAATTCCGTGTCTACCAAGTGCTGGGAGGGATAAATAGATTTCATCACTCTAAGAGTGGTAGATGTGGAGTTAAGATGGATATAGGTTGGTTTTTATGATAGGGAAGATATTAAATAGACTTAGGAAATTATATTGTAAAAAAAATCTTAAGGTGAATGGTTAAAGCTACATTTAGTCACTTCACAAAATTTAGTAAAAAATACCAATATCTCCATTAATATTGGTTTTTCTGATTTAACAAAAAAAATTCAAAACAATGAAATCTTAACTCTTTCCGCATCACCCTCGTAGAAGAGAGATAGTTGTTGCCCAGATTTCCCACCATTTTTCAAACATTCTCAATATGATATCTTCATGAAAAAGTTAAGGTATTGATCTTGGATTAGTTGTTTGAAAAATATGCTCGTTTGTACAACCTTTTATCTTCTCTGCGATTCTTAGTTTGTCGTAATGATCTGTATGGGTTGGGTCACTGTACCATATTGTCCTAAAACGCTGAGATTGTGCACCAAAAAAGAAATTAATCTACATGTTACAATGTTGTTAAAAATGGTATGAAGGTAGTGAATTATGTTAATAAAAAATTTAGATTGGGAGAGACGTAATTAAATTTTATTATTTAATTGAAGATTTTCAATTAAAATAATAATAAATCTACATTTATATATTTATATATTGATTGGAAGGCTTTTGACAACGGGTCACTTATTTCCATTAGATCCCCTTTCAAGCCTTTGGGATACCTACTAACTTCATTATATTATATAGTTGGGGCTTGCTACTTGTTGGCGTGTTGGGGTAAACAAACTTGATGTGTTTTTTTTTTTTTTATCTCGCAGTTGGATTATATGGAATAAGAAAGAAATTTGATAGCTTGGCAAAAGTAGTAGAGAAAACATTAATCTCTCTTGCCATGACAAACATGGCCACTAAAACTTGCAACATTGTTTGTAGGAAGTGAAAATTATGTTTTTTTTTTTCCAAATATGTATGTTAGTATATTACAATTTAATGAATGTGTTTTATATTATCATATATGGTTTCATACTTTAACAAAACATTCGCCAAGACTTCACAATGTTTTATTATTCAGTGAAAGATTTTCCAAGATCTTACAAGATTTTATAATTCAGTGAAAGATTTGCCATGACTTTACAAGGTAATATAATCTGGTGAGAGATTTGCCAAAAAATATATATAAACATATCATATTAGTAATAAAATCACCTTCCATTTTTCCTATGTATCATGGGGATTCACCCATTTATTATACATATAAATTTAGGGTGGTTTTTAAATTTTTCCCTAATGTTGACCCGCTCGACGGTTATGGTCAACTAACCGTTTAACTAGCAGTCAGCACCAAAATTGGCGGTAAGGCCAGTTTTAGTCAGGTTAATTGGCAGTTAGCCAGTTTTAGTGGATATTTTTCAGGGGCAAACTGTAGAAAAATTGAATGAGCCATAACTTTGGCTAGGAGAGGCCTTTTGAGGCGAATGTTTTTTTGATTTTGGCTATTCAGATCATTCTAAATCCATTGGCATAAGTTTCACAGCTAACATAGGTCATCTTCAGGTGTTTTTTCTTAAGGGAAGTTCTAGGAGCCACTAGGGCCTGTTCAGTGTTGGAGCTGCATTGGGTTGTGTGTAGCCATTGAAGATGCAACGAAGGTCTATTCTGGCTATTTTCTGTGCTTTGAGTCCATTTCTATAGCTCATTTCACCTGTTTAGGCTTTCTTATCACTGTTTAGCTTTAGGGGAGCTTTCAGGGCAACGAGGGCCATTTCAGTGATTGAGCTATGTTGGGCTAGGTTCATCTATGTGAGGTGCAACAAAAGCCTATTTCTCTTGTATTCGACCTTCTGAGTCCATTGACAGAGGTTTTAGAACCATTGAAGGACTTCTTCAGCCTGAATGGCTTCAGAGAAGTTCCAAGAGCCACTAAGGCCATTTGAAGAAGGTACTGTGTACGATAAATTTTCACTGTGTGGTGATTGGGGAAAGGTATTCTTAGCTGTTCCCTATCTCTTGAATCTATTTTTGGATTCAGTTTTGCCTTTTGAGGCATTTACATGCTTGTATTAGCCATTTCAGCATTTTAACACAAGAGGACAAGTCTCATTTTGGGAGGCTTGGTGCAACAGGCATAGCCTAGGATGGGTGAAATACTCATCAAATATTTGTGTCATTATTTGCTAATGATATCTTACTGAACAAATCTGATATAATATGTTAAACAAAAAAATTAAATAACCCTCATGCATACATAAACACCTATATCGTTGTTCAAAACTCTTTGTTTATTTCCGCAAGACATGGAGTTTCAAGCAAGATCATTTTAATTATATATCAGTGTTTACTTATATTATTTCTTTAGGCAGAGTTTGTAAAGGGCAAGGTAGCTTCTGGATCTCATCCTCTCTTTAGAGGTGACATATCTGGTAAATGCCCCTATAGTCTATCTCTATATTAGAAATAAGAAGTTCTCACATTTTCAGATTTAAACTTGGAGTGTTTCTGCATTCATTGACATAAATGAAAATGGATACCTTGCACCCTTTTTTCAAGTACATTCCATTTTCAGATCATCGAGTCATAGTTAAAGTTAGTTAATGAGTATATAAAGGCCATATTAATAATTGTAAGTGGTTGACCCGCATTTAAAGAAGGGGCCACAATTAGTTGCAAATGAGCCATGGTATTAGATAGATGGTATTAATAAGAACCATGGTACTGACCCATGGTATTGCAGGTATGAATCCTATATAAATGATAGAGACTCCCCTTGAGGAGCATCGTGTTTTATTTTGTAATCGAGCCCATCTCTATTGGAGGTTGCCCCCTTGAAGAGGCAAGTGAACATAGTTTTCTTTTCTAAATAATAAAATACATGTTGTTATTTCTTATTGTTCTATGTTTTGGGTATATTTCTTCGCATATTTGGTATCCAGGTATCTTCTCGCAAGTCAAGAGCATAACATATGTTGACTCATTCCAGAGGAGCTCTGATTTTGAGAGTCATTGTTTAAATTTTATTTTTTAGATAGTGTTATATTGGTGATGTTTTTCTGGTTAAAAGATTATTGTGGCATTTAGTTTGGCCATTAATGTCACACATTTGTGTCTGCGTTGGAACTTGCCATTCCAACAATAGACAAATTTATTTGCAAGAATGCTTAATGACCAGATATAATGAAGACATGACAGTGAAGATGGCATTAGAGGAGCTACATCAGATATTGGAAGATGATGGACAATCGAGTTTGTGGAAAAGACTCATGGTGTAGTATGAGTCACATATTGTAATTAGAACAAATATACATGTCATATACTCTTTTGTAATGGTTGTTTGTGGGCTTGAAATGTTTTATGTACCTGCTATAAGACCCAGAGAGGCATGCATACTCTTTGTTATGTTTTCGCTCTATAAGAGAGTTTTAACACCCTAGAAGAGTGCATCATGCAGGATGGATACACTAGGGTGACCATATTGGTTTTAGACTCCATGAGGTGAAATTTTATATTTAGGGGGAGTTCATCGAGAGGTTGGATGAACCATGTACGTGAAGGACTTCCTAGTAGACTAGTGGTTCCAGCGGTTGGGAACCGATGCATTCCGGTAGATGGTTATTCCTTTATATGGACATCGACAATTGCATGAGCAAGGTACAAGGTGTAATTATGACACTGGACCAGAGGTAGATCTCGCAGATTGATATCGAAACAAGTAGTCATTAAGGGGGAGTGTTGGAAAATGTAATTCCACTTGTCTCAGTTGTGACTTTCTATGTAAAGAGTCTATTCCTATTCTATACAAGTGGTTTCTCTAGTTTGGTGTGTGGTTGAGATATTCTCTCAACCAATTGATTATGTGTCTAAGATAGTTTCCCTATCTTGAAGACAACACCTCCTGTATATATGTAATATCATATTTGATTAATGAAATACAAATTTCCTTATAGAAATTTAACAAAATATCCTTGATAATCTATTTACAAATTAAAATCTTCACATTAAAATTAAAGTAAATCTTCATAATTAAAAATTTGTTACATATTTTTTTTATATATATATTTCACTTAGATATTATTTTTTCATATTCCAATGATCTAAAATGATGTAAAATTCAATCCCCTCCCTCATGTCTCACCACTAAACTTCAAAATAATAAAAATAATAATTTAAAATATTACACTAATATACATCAAACTCATATTGGATATATATCTGAAAGTTTTAAATCCATTCCAATTAAAACTAAATTGTTGGAATTCATCACCAACCGAAAGGTTTGAATCCATTTCAATTAAAACTGAATTGTTGGAATTCATCACGGACCGGATCGGGCTTTGGTAGTTGGAAAAATGAAAATATATATAAATTACAATTTTAAGATAATGGTTTATCTGGATGATGTATCTCAATTATTCCAATAAGTTCATCATTGATCTGATGAGGAATCCAAGAAGCTGACAATTTCACGATGAGTATCGTGATTATTTTAATATTAATATTAATATTCGTAATAATTTAGAAAATAGGATGGGTAAGCCAATCAATCATGAATACTTATCAAATCATTAGCAGAACAACGAGGATGGTACGCAATATTAAAAAAATATTATAAACCTTATGGAATAATTATAATAATCGGGAATCTTTTATTTAGTTGGTTAAATATTTTTTAATTTCATAAAATAAA
>APFE030680987.1:0-19935 GCA_000404065.3 Pinus taeda
ATTGAAACAAACATGTGCATATATATATATATATATATATATATATATATATATAGATAGATAGATAGATAGATAGATATATATATATTGAAAGGTCTCCATTAGATGGAAAAACCATGGGAGCCTGTAAATTTAGATACAACTACGAGTGAATTAGGAAATAATATTGTAAAATGTAGTAATACCGTGAGGAAACTGTAAATTTAAGGCGGGTAGTATGTAACATTCATTCCTTGTATATAAAACTTTTCTAACCTAAGCTAAGAAAAACTAGGTCTAATGTGTAACAAGAAAAGTAAATACTTTATTATGAAATAAATAAAATAATTAATCACTTGGAAAAGTGAGAGATCGAGAAATGAAATTCTTTCCAAACCCCATTGGTTAATGGGAATGGATAATTCTTTCATGATAATACTTCTAGATCAAAATGTACAAGAGCTTAATGGATTTGGAGATAAATATCCATTAAGATACTTAGCTGGAGAAAGAGGCCATGTTAATAAAAAACATAAAAGCATTGTAGGAGTTAAAGGCAAGTTTTTATGAAGAAAAGCCTCACGGGAGAAAAAGGCGAGATTTAATGGGAAAATCCTAGGCAAATGGATAAGAAAGATCCAGAAAAGCAGGACACCTCTAATGGAAACCATATCATGAAAGATGGTATTAAATACCCATTGCAGAGATCAACAGGAGGGAGTTGATACATGGCAAGAGTTCTCGACTCGAGGCTGAACTGGTGGAAGAGAGTTCTAGATTAGGTGGAGGTGCTCGGTTTTTCCCAAGTGGTATCATTTTAAATAATCTGGTCGCATGGGATGTTTAAATGTTTACTCTTACTCTATATTGTAAATTCTGAAGCATATAAGAGAAATTGATTAGGTTGTTTTTACATATCAATTGATTGAATAATGTACATATGATTGCTATGAATAAGTAGATTTTCTTATGTTAGCTATGGGCATTATTTTATTATATATGAGCATATGTGATAGAAACTGCATACAATTTCAATTGCACTTAAGGTTATTAAAGAAACATAATATGTGGATCTTACGCAATATTGGTGTTATCTTGTCTTTTGTTTGAGATAGTGAATAATCGTGCTTGAGTCAACTATATAAATTGGGTAACTATGGTTAATTCTCAACTGTAAAAGATATGGTGCAGGTTATATATGTTATGAATTATGAATCCCTAAGATAAACATGCTAACATTACATGCGACTGTGGCAGTATGATTGTGATTGCATTATGGGGAATACTAGCTTTAAAATAATTATGTTGAAGTTTCATTTATGCTGATATTGAGGTAAAAAAGGAGGTATTTCTTTAAGCATAATGTTGACCTTGGATGATCATTCGTTTGAGTTATAATACGTGTATAATGGTTGAATTGGACGCTTTTATTAAGGTTCTATTTATTGAACCTTAGAGTCCACATCATGAATCCAGTAAAGCCTCGGAGGAGTTGTAGTATGGTACTCAAGGGGTATGGCTCCTCTCTTTGATGTTGTCATAATTTGAAGAACATGGGTATTGGGTATTATAAGTATTTGTATGTATTACTTGTGACGATTGATTAAATCTTAACTTTAACTCAAGCAAAATTTAAGAAATGGGAACCTAGTAGGTAATTCACACATTAGGCTTAGGGGGTACGTTACATCGTCATATAACCTAAACAATGGATTTTTGAATTCCCAAGGCTTTGAAGTGAACCTCAAGATAGTTTGGTTATTTCCAAAATCATTGATAGAGGGCTAAAGCCTCTTTTTTCAAACTCCATTTCGAATGAACAATTTGGTTTACTTAAAGGCAGATAGATCTATGAGGCTATAGGGGTTATAGGAGTGGATGAAGAAGGGCCTCATAGTATAAAATCCCTCATATTAAATGGAGTTGTCATCAAAAAAAAATTCTCTAAGGCATATGATCATGTTACATGGATATCCATCAAAATTCTCTTGATTCATTTGGACTTTGGGATTGACTTCGTGAATTTGGTGATGCGGTGTATTTAATATACATCCTTTGTTTTTCTAATAAATGGGTCCCATTTAAATTTTTTACTAGTAGTGGATGGACTCATTTGCCTTGTGGCTAAAGCTAAGTTTAGAGGAAAATTTCATGGTGTTGTTATTGTAAATTATCCATAAATTACACATTTACATTTTTTCATGTTATACTAATTTTTTGTAATGGCAACTGTAGTTATGTAGCTAAGTTATCAAATATCAATAATCTGTTTGGAATAGCTTTGGTTAACGTCTAAATTTTTTTACCTGGCTAGACATTCATTCAATGACTACTACATACTTGCACACAAGGTATGTTATACACACCAATACACATTTCATTTTTCAACCTTGTAGCATATGTAGTCATATGGTCCCGTATTACTGTTGTACATAGTCCACTTGTGGTACAACTTATAATACCATCCTCATGGTATCAGCTGCATGACATAAACTTTATCCACATATTTTCCACTATGTTAGTATCATACCAAAATTCATTTTTCATGGTTCATCTATGTAATTAAGAAAGTTTTTATGTTATGTGTAAGTCAATTCGAGATGTCATGTAGTTACAATTTCAATCGCATTTTATTGGATTCATGCATACCTTTTGCTTAATGTTCTAAATAAAATTATTAACTCATAGCTGTTTAAGTTTAATATTCATGAGATAATTAATTCACCTAATATGTTTTACCATCACCCTATTTATGCTTCAACGGCCTCTTGACCATGCATAATTCTGTGTAGTCATACATGAAAGTTTTTACTACTTACAATCCTAAACTCCTTGTAGTTGTAGGTGTTTACGATCTTAGGGTATTTACATGTTAGCTCATTCTTAACATTAAGTCACCCTTTACCAAAAGCTGAGTTATTTGTTTATGAATTCTTGTTTTAATCACACAATATTTCCTTATGTTGTCCGAACACCTTATCAATGTAATCTGATAAGAGGTCCTCTCAAAATTTCATGGTGCAAATAATGATATCAATCTATTTTAAATATATCGTTAAATATGATTTAATTGACTCAAGGGTTCATACCATTTGTGCTACTTCATGGTTTGCACTAAAGGATACTCTATTATGCATATCTTTCAAAAGATGCATATGTTCTAGAAATCGGTTTAAGTTAAATTTTCCTGTTGACCATACTTCTTCCACCCAAAGAATGGGTCACATTGTAAGGAGATGCATTAATCTAGCATTAATTTGACAACAATTTGTAGAATTATATAGTCCTTATACTATAACATGCTCTCACCATCCTTTACTTTGGTATAATATGTTTATCACAATTATACCATTTGTAAATTATTTTTGTAGTCCAATCTGAGTTTTCACATAGTCATCCACACTTCGCCTATTTACTATTGGTACATAACAACATATGCATAGATAGCTTGATCTAGACTCAAGACTCTTTCTTATACAGATGCATAATATCAAGACCATCCCACCATTAACCATTCGATAAATGCATTATTCCTACAAGTCTCTAATACTGCACACACATGTGCTTGCATGATATAACTCATGGACATTAAGCATGTTCCTCCACACTATGGTAACAACATATAAAGTTATCAATGACAAGGTGTAAGTGTAGTATACATCAATTATTTTCTTAGTTAATTACCTTTATAACACCTGTAGAGGTATCAATTTGCTTGCATTATAGTTGTGAATTTGTCCATGCTATCCACCTCTTAGAATAATTTACCTCATTCCTCGCTTCAATTCTCCACAAGAACAAGAGTATTTCAGGTGACTTCAATAATATTATAATGTATTTTCATGTAGTCCTAACCATTATTGTGAATATTAATAACACAAACATTCACCTAAGCATACCCATATCCTTAATGAAAATTTAATAAGTAAGAGAATTTCCTAATGATGAATTGAAGAGTGCCTTACGTTCACATTGCTTTTTAATTGCCATATTATTGAACCTTTTATGGTTGATATAATATTATATTCTTGTCCATTCACGAGGCAACTAGAATACTAGC
Source organism: Pinus taeda (assembly GCA_000404065.3). Classification (NCBI taxonomy): domain Eukaryota; kingdom Viridiplantae; phylum Streptophyta; class Pinopsida; order Pinales; family Pinaceae; genus Pinus; species Pinus taeda. The sequence goes on from APFE030680987.1 coordinate 4,040, forward strand.
TCCAAGGCTTCTTAAATATTAAGATTTCTTTGTGGTTATCACAAGCATGTAAGTACAATGAAAATTTACATGAGAACAAGCTCCCAACTTGGATAAAGTCATGCATCATGGTATGCACCCTACAAATTTCTTCGAGGTCCCTTCTTTTAAGCAACATGTAGGATGAACTAACTAGTATCAATATATAGCATAGATAACTCGAACTGTAGATTATACCATACTAATTTCTCATGTACCATGGTCTTATGCATGAATGATTTTCGAGTTAACCATAGGTTTCATATGTTTCGTAATGATGATTACATTTAGATTTATTAGATGTCTCATACACCCATATATGTACATCCCATGTAAACTTCACGCTAATGGTCCTATGCAGTTTTCATAATAAGTAAGATGGATCCATAGCACCAAGCCACAACTACCTACTATGAAGCTACCCTTTAAGTAATGAGAGTGAGAGGCATAACAATGAAATCATTCATTATACATAATACTACTGCCCAAATTTCATAACTATAACTAGAACTTCATAAAAAATTAAAACAACAAAATAATTAAATTTTATAGGTAGAAAATTTGTGAGAAATAATTATCCATATGAATTTAACACTTCTACAGAACTCAAAATGAGCAGTTATTAACCCATGCAAGCTACTTTTTTCCACACAGAATTCCCGAGTTTTTTCCAAAAGAGTTTTGAAATCTATGTTGCATGTATCTCAAAAATTTCTAATTTTCCAATATTCATTCATCATGCCTTATGCATAATTTTCCCCTATCCACAAGCAAACATTTTTAGAAACACATTCTTCATTGTTGACAATACCTTAGTTAATTTTTTGACACCGCATATGTCCTTCCATTCTTTTTGAACATTTTCTCATTTATTTATTTTTACAAAAATCACAAAAATAACAAGGAATATTTAATTTTATCATATATAACAAAAACTTATTAAAATTGGTATAATCTCATGTTAAACATCATCCATTTCTTATAAAGTGGAATTTATAATCCATGGTAAGTCGTTATAAGTCTAATGTGTACATGATAACAGAAAATAAAAATAAATTATTTAACCAAGCGCTTGAGATCAGCTGACTTTTAACATTGACATGGATTGTTCCATCTCTTCCTCTGCACATTCGCTCTGGTTGGCTCACACAAATACATGCAACATCAATATGTTGCATTCCCACTAGTTATACACAACGTCTTATTTTGGATCACACAGTCGTTATAAACAACGTCGATCTTTACAATGATCGACCGAAAATAGATCTCCTCACTCGTTAACACAATTTGTATATATTTATTAATCAACAGGGTTGCACAGACAAGAATAAAGGACGAATACACTTGTTGAATACACAAAAATATATAAAGTAGAACACACAGGGATAATTCATCAAAGAAATACGCAATTACATCTCTTGGCCTCTACGGCCTAACATGCCTGCTCTTCATCTAATGGCCATTGTTTTACATGGTTGTAGGCTACATTTATAAAAAAACAAAAAATAAGGATCAAATCCTCATCCAATCTAATCCTATTCTCATATCGATGGTCTGCCATCGTCATAATCAACACAAATATATATATACTATTTTGATTCATGGAAGCTTAAAGTATTGCATGAAATATCATAAACTCTAAATCTATGTATCGATGGTAACTACACTTTATCATAAATTACAGAGTCATTATTAGTCCCTGCCTGGGACTATTAGCGTTCGATACGCAGTCAACTGGCTATTAGTTGATGCGTTGACCGCAAATATGCACTGGTTATTTACTAGTTAACCAAAGTTTTGGCTGCGCAGTTTCCTCGCAAAATATTTTTAGCCAAAGTTTTTGTTTGGAGGTCTTATTGCCGGCCTCACGTCGCCCGATGCGCTCAACTTGCGCTCAACTCAATTTATCCTAAGTTCTCCCTGCGCTCTTTCGCGCAACTTAATTTAGCCTAAGTTTTTTATCCTAAGTTTTCTTTGCTGCCTGTTGCTCCGTGCCTTCACCGGAATCCATTTGTTGCATGCCGCAAGAAAGCTGGCTTGGCAGCTCCGTGGCTTGGGTTCATCATTATCATCAGAGGCTGTCTTGTTTCCGTCTGTTAACGGAACCTGCTCGCTGGTAGGCCCGCAGGCGGAAGGCAATTCCGGCATAAAAGAATCCTCCACAAAGGTCGAGAGCCATTCCAGGTCCGCAAGGGTGTCCATCTGTTAAAAAAATAAAACAAGAAATACAGTCAGACAAACGAAAAAGCCAAAGAACCAAAGAAACCGCTAAACAAAAAAAAATTGCCCGAAAATTCGAAAACTTACAGGAACGCAGAGCTCGGCAGCAGGAAGCTCCTCTGTAACTTGGGTTACCGAAGAATAATTCGCTTCGGCAGAACCAGCCGAGACCTCTGTAGACTCTGAGCTATTCTCCTCGTCGTTCTGAATAGGGGCCCCAATGTCGTCATTTGAAAAGTCGAGGAGGTCGTCTATGTGAAACGCCTCCCCAACGGCACCCCAAGCCTCGGAGCTATCCGGACAGTAGAGCGGGGCAGTCTGGAAATCCATAGAAAAAGGCCTTTGGGTGGAAAAATGAGAACAAGCCGAACAAACCTCTTCTCCCGGGTTTCGAACGCCGGACCTCTATTCTGCGCATTAAACCATGAGGATTTGTGAGAAGGGGCTGTAAAGAATCGCCATGTAAATCACTCAGTCAAGACTTCATGTAAACACACACACACACCATATGACTCTCTAAAGAAAAAGGAAAAAAAGGAATCCCTCAACAGGTGCCGTCATGCATGGTAGTACTACAATTCAATACGTCGTCACACTGCTTGCGTGAATTAAATTCAACAAACTTTTTAACATTTCATTTCTCCCCTTCAAACAAAAATCAAAAGGGGCAACAAAACAGACACAATACAGAGAGCTCAAGCCGAGTGCTCCTGAAAACCCACCTTCAAATAAAATAGCACACAACACACAGAGCAATACACAGCTAGTACCGGCCTCTGGTATTACCTCCATTAAAGCTTTTTAACAGAGATTGTTCATGGTTTTCGGTTAAAAGAAGAGAATAGCAGAGCAGGAATTAATTCATTCATTCATGTCCCTTTAATGATCATAATAATAATAATACCTGGTGGGTTTTCTTTGATTCGAAGTCACGCGTGGGTAAGAATGTGAGGAGGGATGGAAGTATTGAGCAATGGAGAGTCAGGCCGGCAGTGAGGCAGAGTTAAAGAAAGTCCGTGTGGAATAAGCGTTAATGGAAGACTGTTGTTTTGTTTTCTAACACTGTTACTTAATACTATTCTAAGCATACAGAGCAAGCCAGCTTGGACCGCATCCACAGGTCGACGGATTCATTCAAAGCCTTTATTTACTCTAATTTTCACCCCCGGGCAGGGACTACCACTACGGCAGTAGCTCCCTTGTTATTTAAGACAATGCTCACTATTATTTATAACCCGACATAGTTCCATTACTGCTAAACCCACCAATCGAGGACCCACATATCAGATAATACTGGGTCTTCTTCGAACTCAAATAAATGGCAAGATTAGTGTGAACTTTTGCACTCTGTTAAGACAAGATTTGTCCATATATATGTTTCAAACAACATATGACATCCACATTCATTGATAGATAGAGCACTAAAAGAATGGGATATGCATTATATTTTGCTTTTCTCCTTTGCTTCGGATAACCTTATCCTTATGCTTTTAAAACATTTCTTAAATCAGAGTATTGATCATTATTAGAATCCAGCTCTGTGATAAAAGAGCATGAAAGACAACATTACAAAGAAACAACAAACTTATCCCTTATCCATATGAGCATCTGGAATTTTCACCTTTTGGGGAGCTAGTGGGTGACTGTCATCAATTAAATGCAGGCAAGTGCTAAGGACAATTAACAATTCGCCAGACAGAGAGGTGACCTACCCAAAAAGAAATAGCAATCTTAGGGTGATTGCAATTATTTTTTAATGTTTTGAATTAATGCCATTTCTATGGTTGTCCATAACCCTATCCTATTGGACCATGCATAGGTTACTGAGGTGTTTGGATTATGATACAACTATCAAATCAATGCATAATATCATCGTTATCTCTTATCAACATGCATTATGCAAAAATTAGATTTTATCTCAGAATTTCAGTATTATGGAGGAGCTGGTTTTAGAGAGAGAAGTTAGCATGCACGAGTTCTACTTCATTCACCAGGGGTGTAGGCGGTTGATAATCCACTATAGATGATAGGTCCATTAAGGGCCTCACCTAACCACATAGAGGGCCAACACATTGCCACAAGTGAAGATTAGCCACATGTAGTCAAAAATTCCCATTAATCTAAACAAGGAGCCACAGGAGCAGTGTGAGATGATATTATAGTACATCTTGTTTTCTCATAAAATGGCAGACAATTTTTTTTTGTTTGGTTCGATAGAACCATGTTCCACCCATTCGGTTGGTTTGACAACCGAGCCTCCAAGGTGTGCGAGGAGATGGTCATTTGCTAAGTGTTTTTTTCTTAGAAGGTTAATTCGTTCATCCCAACGGATTAGAGTTTTGCTCATTCTTTTGTGGTATAGAAACAACGAGCTTTCAGAAATCAGCTTTATGTGATTAATAATATCATAATGTTTTTTTGGGAAGTGGGTTAGAATGTGAGTGCCTCCACGTGCCGTAATCAAAACCTCATTTCCCAATAGACATAATGCACTAAAACCAATTCATTTTTTTATCTCAGAAAGATTAATCAATTCAATTTCCGTTTCCCTTTCTAACTTCTTCCTATTGATAGAGTATATACACCGGCATCATAAGGTCTACCTTTATATAATAGTTTCAATGATTCATAATTTAATGTACTGGACTGTTAATTGTTGTTAGGTAAGAGATATAGTAGGCTTTCCAAAACATTATAAGTAATTTTTCCCAAAAACACTTTGCCAGAAATTCACCAAATACTTCCCATGATCCATGGATGACAACTTAGGTAAATTGACAACCTTTTCAATAGGGCCTAACTCCATGGAGAAAAAGAATTGAACCCCCTGATTGGAAGAGACTATTCACATATTGCATCAATACCCATTTAGAGAAACTTTGGGGTCTATGGGAAAACTTATTTAAGGTAAATGATGTCAATATTTATCACTAATATCACATAGACTAACCACAATCTATATGTTCCAGCATTATTGCACTCGTGATGTTTCGCTAGCACCTCTATTAATACATTTTGTCAAACCGTCCTCATATGGTAAATATATTCTCATCAAATAGATCAACATGATATTGGTACTCATATTTGGTGAGAAACGAGGGTTAGCATAAGGATAAAATTGATGGAGGGCCATCGGAATAAGCCAACAATGTGAAAATATGTTCACATGTTGTGGCTTGACAATTCATTTACTGTTGGTCAATTTTAGTTATTGTGGGGTTTGATTTTCAAATAGTTTGTTATTATTATAATAAGGAGACATTTTTATTTAGATTTAGTGATAAAATCTATTCGAACAGGTGTAAGCGAGAGTTAGAGATAGGAGATTCTGTTAAGATCTTTATTAATAAATAGAAGATTTCTATTAAGCTATTACTAGAAAATTAATGTGATAGAGGAGAAGAGTTAGGTGAGGTTTTTGTGGAGCGAAAAGCTCACATTAGTGGGGGTAGTTATGTTAAAAATCGAACAAATATCGGTCTTAAGGGATGGGCAAGAAAGACTTTCATTTTTGTAATAGCAAAAGTCTTTTTCATTTTTTTTATAAATACAAGTGTGGTTTGTGTAAAATCGAGGGACAGATTCTGTAAATTTGAATCTTGTTGATCAGACAATTTGAGTGAAGTGGATTTCGATTTGTGTTCTATTGAAAATTATATGAATTTTGTGTTTTATTCAGCACTGTCACATTTTGTGAGTTTGGAAAAGTCATTAACTAGAAATTGTGAGTGAGTGAATTAGTATTGGAACAGAGTGATAGCACAGAGTGATAGGAAGATCATCAACGCAAAAATTGGGTCAGAATCTTGATCAAAGGAAAATAAACGGTGTTTGCTGTGTCGCATGGGGAGAAATTGCATATTCCATCATATTGCAATAAAACACGAGGCAAAGATTATAATCAGTTTTGGAATTGAATCGGTTCTAAAATTGTGGCATCGGCGATGTGAACTACGTGAAATTTGAGTGACATATCATTCCGGAAAGTGGTGATCCCAAAGAGAAATTACATCTGAGTTATGGTAAGAAATCGAAATTTGAAGAGTTTTCCAAGAGCGATTTAAAACCGCCGATTTATAATAGAGTTGTGTAGATAAAACATGAGAGAGTTGCGATGTTTATATATAGATCAACCTGTTATAAAAGCGTTTTAACACTAATGTAATTGGCTGGGGACACTTATTTTTATTATGACTTGAATGAAATATATGTGCATCTCAACTCGGTTTTAACGTTGTTTCCATTTTGTTTAAGGTATTATATTGGCTACGCTCTCCTCGAATACTCAGGAAATTTGATTCCGTTGTTTTTAAAATGAAAGTTTTGCCACTCGGAAGGGGAATTGGTAGCGGGAGACAAGAACCTAATGCAGCTTTGATAGAAGAAGTGCGGAGATTGTGTGAACTAATGGAGATAGCCCAAAGAAGAGCGCCTGATGAGGGAGCTGAGAGTTCTTCAGAAGAATCTGATGCAGATGTGGAAGCCGAAGAAGAGAATGACAATGTCAAAATCATCAAGATGCTCGCAAAGGCTCGAAGCAAACCCAAAATGGAGATTCTTATGTATGAAGGGTGTCTGAATGATGAGGAGCTCATGGATTGGATCAGATCCATAGATCAGTACTTCGATTATGAAGAGATTGAGGAGAATAAGAGGGTGAAGTTTGCAATCACTAGACTAAAGGGCCATGCAGCCATCTCGAGGGACGAGTTACAAACATCAAGAACAAGAAAAGGGAAATCTAAGATAAAGCAGTGGGATAAAACCGTAAGCAAACTTGAAGCCAAGTTTTTGCCTAAAGACTACCATTTGAATCCTTTTAAGCAGATGCAAAATCTGAAGCAGAAAGGAATGTCTGTTAAGGAGTATACACAAGAATTCTATAGGTTAAGTATTAGAACAAGGCAGGTAGAAGATGATTTGGAGAAAGTAGCTATATATGTTAATGGGCTAAGGTATGAAATACAAGATGAAATTAGCCTGTTAAGTTTGAAAATTGTTGAGGATGCCTATCAAGCAAGCCTGAAAGTAGAGGAGAAAATATTAAGAAAATAGAGTCAAAGAAACAGAGGAAATAACTCAGCGAGAGGTAGAGGAGCTGGCAGATCTAGAGGAACACAGCATCAAGTTGAAACAGGAAGTTCAAGCAACAGATCACCACAGATGGGTGAATCTAGTAGAGGGAGATTCGCGCCGAGAGGAATAGGGCGAGGCAGAGATGTTAGGTGTTATACCTATGGATAATGGGGACATATGTCACGGGACTATCCTCATAACAAATCAGCAAGCCAGAGGGGTGCAAACATAGCTGAGGTAGAGCCAGAACCACCTCGACTTGTGGCGAAAGAGGAACCACCTAAAGAAGGTGAATCATTACTACTCAGAAGAACTTTGCTTAGATCAAAAAAAGAGATTGGGGAACCAGCGCAAAGGAAGAATTTGTTTAGTACGACATGCAAATGAAAGGGTAAGTGTTGTAAGGTTATAATTGATAGCGGGAGTACTCACAATCTTCTGTTTACAGAGATGGTGGAAAAGCTCAGATTAACAAGGAAAGCGCATCCTGAACCTTACAAAGTATCCTGGCTTCAGAAGGGTCATCAAGTCATCGTGACAGAACAGTGTAATGTGGAAATGCAGATTGGCACATACAAAGATGTGATTTTATGTGACACAATGCCCATGGATGTATGTCACGTGTTATTGGGGAAACCATGGCAATTTGACCAGAAGGTGACTCATGATGGAAGAAGAAATACATACACCATAGAGAATGGTGGAATTAAACATATATTGCTGCCAGTGAAGAACGATGCTGATAAAGAGTTTCCTGAAAATAGTATTATGTTGATGAGTGGCAAAGAACTGCTACAGGAGGTTGATAAAAGCGAGGAGGTGTATTTCGCTATCGTGGGGAGGCCAAAGGTAATTTTAACCTCCACAAATTTAAATGATTTGCCTGAAGAAATTCAAGTTGTGTTAAATAATTTCATGGATATCATCGTGGATGAATTGCCAAACGAATTACCACTGATTAGAAGTATAAGTCACCATATCGACATAATACCAGGATCAAGTCTACCTAATAAAGCTGCATATAGATTAACTCCTCGGGAAAATGCAGAATTTGCAAGACAAGTTTAGGAGCTGATGGACAAGGGGTTGATTCGAGAAATTCTGAGTCCCTGTGGTGTGCAAATGGTGCTTAGTCCGAAAAAGGAAGGAGAATGGCGCATGTGCACTGATTCCAGAGCTATCAACAAGATAACAGTCAGGTATAGATTTCCTTTGCGCGAATGGATTATTTAATGGATTGTTTAAGTGGATCCAGGTATTTTACAAAGATAGATTTAAAAAGCGGGTATCATCAGATGAGAATTCGGGAAGGCGATGGATGGAAGACAACGTTCAAAACAAATAATGGACTGTATGAGTGGTTAGTGATGCCTTTTGGGCTCACTAATGTGCCCAGCTTGTTCATGAGATTAAAGAACGAAGTCTTGAAAGAATATACAGGTAAATTTGTTGTTGTTTACCTTGATGATATTCTGGTTTTTAGCAAAAGTAAAGAGGAGCATTTGGAATATCTGAAGTTAGTCCTAAAAACTCTGCAGAAGGAAAAACTACTAATCAATTTGAAGAAATGTAGTTTCATGAAAGAAGAACTAGTATACTTGGGATTTGTGATTTCCAAAGAAGGTTTAAAAATGGATCCGTAAAAGGTACGAGCAATTAGAAATTGGCCTACTCCGAGGAGTGTATTCGAGGTAAGAAGTTTCCATGGACTTGCTAGTTTCTACCAAAAATTTATAAAGGGGTTTACTCGTGCACCATTCCTTGAGACAATCAGGGAGGTCAATCAACCATTTCGATGGACAGAAGCAGCTGACAGGAATTTTAATTTGCTAGAAAAGAAGATAACAGAAAATCATGTTCTAGCATTGCCAAATTTTGAGAAAGTCTTTCAAGTGGAAACTGATGCAAGTGGAGAAGCAGTTGGTGTGGTGCTGAGTCAAGACCAAAGACCGATAGTGTATTTGAGTGAAAAATTAAATGATGTGAAAAGGAAATATTCTTCCTATGATAAAGAATTTTACGCTATTGTGTAGGCATTGAAAAAGTGGAGGCATTACTTGTTGCCAAAGGAGTTCATCTTATATTTAGACAACCACGCTTTGCAGTTTATTAATAATCAGCCAAAGTTAAATCAGAAGCACGCTAAATGGGTGGAATTTCTGTCAAGTTTCACTTTTGTAATAAATCATAAAAGTAGTAAGTCAAATAAAGTGGCAGATGCATTGAGCAGGGTAAGTTTTCTTTTGCAAGAATTTAAAGTGGGTGTGGTAGGTTTTGATGAAATGATAGAAATGTACAAGGATGATGAGGATTTTCAAGATATCTACACAACAGTTCAAAATCCGGTGAACCATAACAGAAGTGAGTGGATGGACTACCTTATCCAAGGAGGCCTGTTATTTAAAAGCAACGAATTATGTGTTCCTAAATGTTCCATGTGGGAGAACATAATTATGGAAAAGCATAGTGGAGGATTGTCTCGTGATTTTGGACAAGGTAAAACCTTCGCTCAGGTGAATGCTTTTTATTTTTGGCCTAAAATGCAAACTAATGTTAAAAAGTTTGTTGAGAAATATAGGGTATGTCAGTATGCCAAAGGAAGGAGTCAGAATACTGGTCTATATCAGCCATTGCGCATACCAGATCGACCATGGGATGCAGTGAGTATGGACTTTGTTATGGGTTTACCAAAAACTCAGAGAGGAAATTATTCTATTTATGTTGTTGTAGACAGATTTTCAAAAATGGCCCATTTTATTGCTTGTAAGAAGACTAATGATGCCACACACATAGCCAATTTATTCTTTTCTGAGATTTTAATATTGCATGGTTTACCTGCGAGCATTGTATCAGATCGAGATACTAAATTTGTAGGGCATTTCTGAGGGACACTTCGGAAGAAGTTGGGAACTAAACTCAGTTTTAGTTCAGCCTACCATCCTCAGACGAATGGAAAAACTGAAGTTATGAACAGAAGCTTGGGAAATATACTAAGAAGTCTAGTACATTAGAATCCCAAACAGTGGGATTTCGCATTAGCTCAAGCTGAATTCGCTTACAATGGTACACCAAACCGAAGCACTGGAATGATTCCATTTCATATTGTCTTTGGAATGCATTCGAGAGGAGTTTATGAGCTTAGAGACTTGGGAAAACAAGAAGCTAGAAGTGAAAGTGCTGAAGATTTTGTTGAACAAATGCAGAAACTACAGGAAGAAGTCAAAGGTAAACTACAGGAAAGTAGCAAGAGGTACAAGCAAAGAGCAGATCTGAAAAGAAGAGAAAAGGAGTTTTAGGTATGAGATTTGCTTATGGCATATTTGAGGAAAGAGAGATTTCCTACAAAGACTTATAATAAACTGAAACTGAAGAAAATAGGACCCTATAAAATTAAAAGGAAATTTTCAGCCAATGCATATGAAATTGAATTGTCGGAAGGGATCGAAATATCCCCCATTTTTAATGTTGCAGACTTATATCCATTCAGAGAAGCAGAAACTGAATTGCAGAATGAAATTACAGCTGATGAAATTCAAACAGTAGATTGGGAAGAACAGGTACCAAAAGCATCCAAGAAGGAAGTGGAAGCTATCTTGGATCAAAGAATGTTCAAGAAAACGTGAGGACAAACATATTTCCAATATCTGGTCAAGTGGAAAGAGCAACCAATGGAAGATTCCAGTTGGTTGACAACTGCTGAATTACAGAGATATGGAATAAATCCAGAAAATCTGAAGGATGAATCTTTTCTACCCTAGGATTCTGATGCAGGAGCATTGGAATAAGCTAGCAATGTGAAAAATATGTTCACATGTTGTGGCTTGACAATTCATTTACTGTTTGGTCAATTTTAGTTACTGTGGGGTTTGATTTTCAAATAGTTTGTTATTATTGTAATAAGGAGACTGTTTTATTTAGATTTAGTGATAAAATCTGTTCGAACAGGTGTAAGCGAGAGTTAGAGATAGGAGATTATTTTAAGATATTTATTAATAAATAGAAGATTTATGTTAAGCTATTATTAGAAAATTAATGTGATAGAGGAGAAGAGTTAGGTGAGGTTTTTGTGGAGCGAAAAGCTCAGATTAGTAGGGGTAGTTATGTTAAAAATTGAACAGATATCATTCTTAAGGGATGGGCGAGAAAGACTCTGTTTTTCATTTTTGTAATAACAAAACTCTGTTTCATTTTTTTTATCAATACAAGTGTGGTTTGTGTAAAATTGAGGGACAGATTCTGTAAATTCAAATCTGGTTGATCAGAGAATTTGAGTGAAGCGGATTTCGATTTGTGTTCTATTGAAAATTATATGAATTCTGTGTTTTATTCAATCTTGGCACTGTCACATTTTTGTGAGTTTGGAAAGGTCATTAACATAGAAATTGGGAGTGAGTGAATTCTTATTGGAATAGAGTGATAGCACAGAGTGATACGAAGATCATCAACACGGAAATTGCGTCAAAATCTTAATCAAAGGAAAATAAACGGTGTTTGTTGTATCGATTTTGTGTAATTGTCATCGGAGTGGGAGAAATTGCATATTCCATCATATTGCAATAAACCTGGAGGCAAAGATTATAATCAGCTTTGTAATGGAATCGGTACCAGAATTGTGGAATTGGCAGTGTGAACTATGCGAAATTTGCGTGACATATCATACCGTCAAGTGGTGATCCCAAATAGAAATTGCATCGGCGTTATGGTAAGAAATCGATATTTGAAGAGTTTGCCAAGAGCGATTTAAAACCACCGATTTATAATACAATTGTGCAGATAAAACATGGGAGAGTTGCGATGTTTATATATAGATCAACCTGTTATAAAAGTGTTTTAACGCCAATGTAATTGGTTGGGGACACTTATTTTTATTACGACTTGAATGAAATATATGTGCCCCTCAACTCGGGTTTAAAGTTGTTTCCATTTTGTTTAAAGTATTATATTGGTTGCGCCCTCCTTGAATACTCAGGAAATTTGATTCCGGTGTTTTTAAAATGAAATTTTCTATTTTTATTGTGAATCTGCTATTGTAATCTATTGGGTTGTGCCAAGCTGTTGCTGTGTCAAAAAACAACAAAGCGTTACTTACTAACAAGTAAAACTCTCTTTGATTTTGAATACTAAAAGTGTTGTCACTCCTAGTTACTCTAGTTGAGCATGTCTCTTTCTAGAAATATAAAATTGCCTTGGTTTGTGAGAATTTAATATTAACTTTATATGCTTAAATTTCCAAATAAATTGGGAATATTGTTCCATAGGAGCTTTATATTAAATTTGCCCACAAAAAAATTGTGGAGGTAGATATCCCTTATGTACTACATTATTGTAAACCTAAGCTAAGTTAAAGATAGGTGTGATATCCTCCCTTATGTGTTAAATGTTGTAAACCTATGCAGAGGAAAGCTAGGTTTGATACCCTCCTTTGTGGGTTAAACTATTCTACACCTAAGCTAAGGAAAGCTAGGCAATATGTAATATGAAAAGAAATTGTATTATCAAATAAATTAATAAAATAAATCACTTGAAGGGTGGAGCACCAAGAGAGAGGAGATGCTTGCTGAATCTTGTAAGGAATGGGATAGAGATGAATCTTTCATGATAAGCTTCTAGATGGGATTCTAGATAAGCTTGGATGGATTAGATCTCCAAAGGATGGATGGGAGATAAATATCCATTGGACATAAAACCTTTGTGGGAGATAAAGGCAAGCTTTCATGTGGAAAAGCGCCATGGGAGATAAAGAACAACTTTTTCATATAAGACCTAGGCAAATGGAAAAAACCATAAAGTGGGACACTGCTAATGGTAACTAAATCATGAAAGAGCATATTAAATACCCAATGCATCAATCAATTGAGGACATTTGATCCTTGGCAGGATCTGTGCTTCGGGGGGGGTTAGAGGTGATTCATGGCTAGGTGGTGGTGCCCCCCCCTCCAACTGAGATTTAGTTGGTGTTATTTGCATGAAATGGTTGTATGTTGAATCTTACCCTCTCTCTCTCGGTTATGGTTTCCGGTTTGTTTATGATAATATTTTCACCAGTTTTTGTTATTATTCCAGTTTTTTGTTGAAGTGATTAACCCATGAAGCTCAGTTGTATAGATAAGGTATTATCTGTCTCTTATGTATGTGAAATTTAATGTGTATGAGAAATGGTGGTATCATGGTAAATAGTTGTTGGTATTGGTATCACCACTTTATATTTCTCATGATCGGCTTGCATGTGGCTTCTAGTGTGAAGTTATCGATAGAAGTACATTAAATGAATTAACAGTTATAGTACCCATACAGGGTAGCATAATGAACATACTTAGATTACTTATGCTAATGGGTTACTATAAATGTGATGAAATTATTATACATAGGGCATATTTTACATCTAAGAATAGAGTTAAAAGTGGAAGCAATGTGGGTTATGGTGAGATTATCTATGAATATGTGAGATGACTGTGGATTTTATGGATTTTCTAACTCGTCGTATTACATCCACTACATAGATATGGTATGATCACAATTCTCTAAAGTAATATATGTTTATGAAAACTCACCAATTGAGGAATATGTATCCTATTTTATGATTAATGGATTAAGTATTTGTATTGCATATATAACTAGTATGCATGGGAATGAAAGACTAGTCAATAACACTACCATGATCATGAAATTAATGTCCATTAATGTTGGTGAATATTTACCTAGATATGTTGATAGGATGCCTACCATCATGCCTTCAATGGTCGATCAAGTGCATCCAAGATGTTAACGAATCTAAGGTTCCATACAAGAGAACCAATAAAACAATTAATGAGAAAATTGTACCATGGCCTAATAGTAATATGCATGAGGTAATTTTAGAAGACAAGATCTGCAAGGAGGGGTAAGGCTTTAACTGTGAATGAATCGAAAATTTTAAATTTATGGATCTTGGAGGCTAAATTCTTGAGCCCTCATTTGGCCTCACTACTAAAAGTGTAATAGAGAGTCAAGGTATAAGTGTCAAATCTGTAATGATTCTTAAAGATTGAATCTAAATATTAACAATTTTTTAGTTAAAGGAATATGGAGCATATATGCACAATTCTTGTTGCATGAATCATGAAGAATGAAGAAGAAGTATTTATGTTGACATTGGAATTTTCTATCCAAAAATATTATTTATTTCAGTTCCTAATTATTGTATAAGTGTGAGAAACAAAAATGTTGACTAGAGCATCATGCAATAACAAACTATTGGGTAGGAGCAGGGATATTGGATAGTGTTCTGAATAACCCTGGATTGCACATTGGTTAACACTTAATAGATCGGAGGTCATCTAAGTATGCTATTATGAATGCAATTTTTTTTAGAGATGCAAATTGCAAATGGTCAAATGCCATGTCAATGGACATATGGGCTACTCTACCTAATTGGTGGATGAAACCCTTCCTTGTGGGTGTCACTTCACACTTGGCCTTAATGCATTGTTGACTATTATTAACTCGTAATTGAGTTGTTCATCAAATGTTTGACTACACTCAACATGCAGTTCAAGGTGAGAAGGGGTTACTTTGAGTATAACATCGAACAATGCCTCTGCTCTCATGTAGATGACGATGGCTTGGACCATTCTTACCCAATCCAAATCATCAGATGATAGTATCCTTTTTGCATGGGTTGCAGAGATTGATAGTTACGGAAATTTCGACTATATCACCTAGTTTGAAACCTCCAAAATTGGCACAACCATAGATATGGTGTGCATAGTTATGAATTTCTATCTATGGCATCAAATTTTCCAATGCATAAATTAACATACTATTACCCCAGAGGGGAATCAATTCCTCTCTAACACAGCCATACAAGTTGAAGTAAGGAAGAGGTTTTCGTACCACTAATGGTTAAGGGAGTGTCACCCAGGAATCTTGCTCCGTATTAACCAGAAGTTTCACCAATATGCTATTGGTCTAGGGAAAGAGAAAATCATACTTGTAAGTTTAAGGAATGATTTTAAAAAAATTCAAGCAAAAGTACCGTTAAAGACACAAAGTAAAGGCGTGTGATTGATACGATGGTCACTGTTGAAGTAGCATTTTGCTGGGACGTGGTGGAATCACCATAAGATTTATATTTGTTTTCGACTAAGACTCCCTTTGTTTACTGAAGATTTGGCTGAAGGCTATCCATTGATAATCATTAGCCGCTAGTTTCTAATAATAAAAACAAAAAAACATGAAGTGAGATGGACTCAGAAAAACATAACTCAAAAGCCCCATTGTGAAGCACAACGAAACCACAATTGTTGTTTTTGTTTACAATATGCTACAGATATCAACATGTTAAGATGGATGGATCTGAAATGATTTTTGTATTCAGTGAGTGTTGTTTCCTAGGTTTCCTAGAAAAACCTATCCACTGGGTGAAGAGGATAGCATGAGATAACTATGCATAAAATGTTATCTTACCCCAGCGATAACGATGAGTAGCACAAGATAAGTTGGAAAGAAAAGATTATGATTATTCCCACTGTATTGATAGAGATTACACAACATTAAATAAACCAACTTGGTATTGAATGAATTACCTTGCTCAATAGATGAGA